>OY754975.1:29405557-29410008 GCA_963576475.1 Molanna angustata
GACTAAATAAAAAGAGAAAAATAAGTATAAGACTATAAGAAATAGTTTGTATAAAAAACTATTCCAATGGTCTACATAAAATAAGTAAAAATACATATACCTAATAGAAGAATTAGACTATTGGAAATAGATTGTATAAAAGCTCACCCAAAGGTCTACAAAAAGAAGAAGAAGAATATTTAGACTATTGGAAATAGTTTGTATAAATACTGACCAAAAAGTCTACATAAAAGAAAATGAATACAGACTATTGGAAATAGTTTGTATTAAAACTCTCCCAAAAGTCTACGTACTTAAATGAAGAAGAAAATAATTAGACTAAAGGAAATAATTTTTATACAAAAATGACCCAAATGTATACATAAAAGAAGAAGAAGATGAATTAGACAATAGGAAATAGTTTGTATAAAAACTGCCCTAAAGGTCTACATAAAATTAAGAAGAAACAGAATTAGACTCCAGGACCCGCCGCTTGAGGCCCTTCAGTACCTCCCGTCCCTTTAATCCCTCATTACGTCCCTTCCCATCAGACCCTTCACTACCTTCCGTCCCTTCAGGCAGTTTTATACCTCCCGTCCCTTCAGGCCCTTTAGTGCATCCCTTCCCTTCATTACATCCCGTCCCATCAGTCGGTTAAGAAAAGTTTATAAATAAAAGTTTATATATATATATATATATATATATATATATATATATACTATATATATATATATATATATAGTATATATATATATATATATATATATATATACTATATATATATATATATATATATATATATATATAATATATATTATATATATATATATATATATATATACTATATATATATATATATATATAGTATATATATATATATATATATATATATATATATATATTATATATATATATATATATATATATATATATATATATATATATATATATATTATACATTACGTCCCTTCCCATCAGACCCTTCACTACCTTCCGTCCCTTCAGGCAGTTTTATACCTCCCGTCCCTTCAGGCCCTTTAGTGCATCCCTTCCCTTCATTACATCCCGTCCCATCAGTCGGTTAAGAAAAGTTTATAAATAAAAGTTTATATATATATATATATATATATATAATATATATATATATATATATATATATATATAGTATATATATATATATATATATTATATAGTATATATATATAATATATATATATATATATATATATATATATATATATATATATATATATATATATATATATATAATATATATATATATATATATATATATATATTATATATATATATATATATAATATATATATATATATATATATATATATATATATATATATATATTATAATATATATATATATATATATATATATATATATATATATAAATATATATATATATATTATATATATATATATATATATATATATATATATATATATATATATATATATATATATATAAAAATATACTTGATATTAGTTCTAATGACATTTATTTGATTATCGACGCCATCGTTAGAATGATATTCTACAAAATTTACATGACATGTGTTTAAATATATTGGTTTTTTGAACGATTGAAAAATAAGTAATATAATACAAATGAATCTATACAAATCTAAGTTGATAATCAAATAAATTTCAATAGAACAAGTATTTTTTTTTATAAAAATTAACAGAAATATAATAAATAATCAAGTAAATTTAACTTACAGCCCGCTTTTAAATATGTTTCCCCTTTCCATCAATCGTACCACCAAAGCCATTCTACACAAGACCCGCCCCTAATGACCTCCCACCAATATCCAAATACATAGTTTTCTTTTAAGCACACAGTCACATTCTGCGTTTAGTTGAAATTCTGCCTGAGGAGGGAACGGTCGCTAATTCAATTCTCACGTGGTGTAAACAAAGTTAAAAAATTAAGTTAATTTTTGTTCAAATGTACCACAAAGTTAAAAATACGATATTTGATAATATTTTTTTTTATATTTGTAATCAGTGGCGGCTGTTGACCTTAAATCTTAGAAGGGCTCAAAATTATAATTATACCTAGATGAGAAATTAACTTACTACAGGAATCAGAAAGCAGATTAAAAAAATAATAATGTATTCTCAAGATTTAATGACATACATATTTTGGATTTTTTGTTTGGGAGGGCTGAGCCCGAAAAGCCCTTTAGGAAGAGCCGCTACTGTTTGTAATATATCTACTTCATCATAATGTTTGATCAACAGTTGCACTGCAATGGTCACTATTTTATGGTTACATTTCCACAAACGACAACATTTTTGAATATAACATTTTTTGTTATATTCAAAAATGTTTTCTAATCTTGCGGTTTGTTTGACAATTATTTATAAGTGCGTTAAGCCGGTGACACACATTTGGTGATTTCTTTTATAATTCTATGGACTGGTGTTTATTCTATGGAAAATCGCGACACTTTTATCGTAGTATAATATTATTGTCTCTCGCGATCACGATGGCAATTCAATTGTGGTCATGACTCGTCTGTGCTTTCACTAATGGTTCTTTACAATGGAGATAGCGACGCGCGTCACTTACTCTGCTTTAACTTTAATTTACCGGTTTAGCTCAAACGAACATTGCGAATATATTATAATATACTGTGCGTCCTCGCGTTAAATTCATCATACGAGTATATTAATTATACCTATTATAAATGGTCGCCATAACTAAGTCCATTCTAGAGGCTAAATAGTAAATTTTGAAAATCTTTCCCCCAGAACCCTCAAAAGTAACGACATTGAAATTAAGAACAATACATTTTTACATATTTATACTATTGCATGAGTTTTTATTAATTTGAATTTGTCAAATACTTGTAAAATTAGTTTTAATAAAACCTTTTTTTTTTTGTAAGTAACTAAAAAACTACAAGGCCCATGAAGTAGATTTTTACTTCAATCGAAAGAGAATATGAAAATCTACCGGCTGATATTTTTACTATTTTAATATTATAATTACTATTCTTGCTATTTAAAAAACTCTAAATTTTACCTTTTCCTATGTATATCGCAGATTTGTTGATTTGCAATATTTATTCGAGTTTCATACATTAAAAAGTAATTTAGTGTGCATATTTGTGTATATCCGTATGCCCAAGGTATATAAATATAAATACTTACCTATGAACTATGAGAAGTATTATCTAACAAAATCTAAGCTTTAGAAGAATCCGTTATGATTACCACTACAATGATTATATCTATTTGTATTTTTCCCAAACAAAGAATGATCTTCTATTCCTAATATAAATTTAAAATATAAATCAACTACTTCGTTTTATTCCACTTTTATTTGCTCTTGTTTCACAACATTATTTGAATTTCTATCTAGTTTTTCTTATTATTTTATTTTTTTCTTACACTACTATGAATATTTATTATAATAAGGTAGGCAATAATGTATAGGTACATGTAATTAATGTTGGACGAAAAAAAAAATCAAAGAAAAAAAAATCAATAATGTCATCAAAGTTAATTATGTAAATATAATTTGATATTTTCAGGAGAGTGAAAGACTGAAATGGGCGGCACTCGAAAATGGTCTTGGCTGAGGATAGCTGTGGTGTGCTGTATAAGTCTGGTAACGAGCGGCCAGGAGTTCAGAGGAGAACCATTCCCAAGGGTTGGAACTGGTAACTTTTGTTTATTTCACAAATACCTACGATAACATTTTGTAGAAACTTAGTAGATTGTTATTACTGTCAATCCATGCTTTTGTCTATGGTATTGTTTCACGCCTTTGGCCGTTGTCTCTTATGTTTGAATAAAAAAACCGCAATATAATTAATTAGTTTATATATTATTGGCCCTACAGCCCGTTGTGGCCTCCTTCAGAATTCAGAATTGTACTCTGCGGCTCTCTTCCAGTTGGTAAGGCCCAGCGCTCGTATCGTCCAGCCTCCACATCGTCCAGCCATCTCATTTTTGGTCTGCCTCTGCCTCTTCTTCCTTCTGGTGTGGTGTTTAAAACCTTGTTGGGAGTACGATCATCACTCATCCTGTGGACATGGCCCAACCATTGCAGTCTTCTTATTTTAATGAATTGTAATGTTAGGTTCGCCATACAGTTCCTCTAATTCGTGGTTGAATCGTCTCCTCCTCACTCCATTTTCATTGACAGTACCAAATATCTTGCTGAGGACTTTACTTTCAAATATCAGAAGTATGTTTTCATCTCTTTTGGTCACTACCCAGCATTCGGCACCATATGCAATGAGTAAACGGAGGAGCGTTTTATAAAATATTGTTTTAGTTTTTCTACCGAGCAACTTTGACATCAGATGCTTATACAGCCCATAATAGCATCTGTTTGCTGCTGATAGCCATGCTATAATTTCGGTACTGTAGTTATTGTCGTGGGTGATTTAAGTACCCAAGTATTTGAAGGAGTTGACGCTTTCTGTGTGGTGTGACCCTAT
>OY754975.1:29410208-29645208 GCA_963576475.1 Molanna angustata
TCATTAACGAAGAAGAAGAAGACTTGAACTATAGTAAATAGTTTTTAATTTGAATATAAATGTTGTGAAGAGTTCAGTAATGGCCACAACCCCCATTCTTTAAATATTAGGTGTTGAAAATTATTCAAAATAGGATGATATAAATGGTTTAAATTTAATTAAACAAAAGTATTGAAAATATTCTAGTGCAGGTTATATCGTCACATCCCACATCCCATTCATTTCATATGTATTTTCATCAAGTGTGCATATCGTTAATAATATTTCTGCACAATAGACTATTAGACTTAAAACTAACCCAAAAGACTAAATAAAAAAGAGAAAAATAAGTATAAGACTATAAGAAATAGTTTGTATAAAAAACTATTCCAATGGTCTACATAAAATAAGTAAAAATACATATACCTAATAGAAGAATTAGACTATTGGAAATAGATTGTATAAAAGCTCACCCAAAGGTCTACAAAAAAGAAGAAGAAGAATATTTAGACTATTGGAAATAGTTTGTATAAATACTGACCAAAAAGTCTACATAAAAGAAAATGAATAAGACTATTGGAAATAGTTTGTATTAAAACTCTCCCAAAAGTCTACGTACTTAAATGAAGAAGAAAAATAATTAGACTAAAGGAAATAATTTTTATAAAAAAATGACCCAAATGTATACATAAAAGAAGAAGAAGATGAATTAGACAATAGGAAATAGTTTGTATAAAAACTGCCCTAAAGGTCTACATAAAATTAAGAAGAAACAGAATTAGACTCCAGGACCCGCCGCTTGAGGCCCTTCAGTACCTCCCGTCCCTTTAATCCCTCATTACGTCCCTTCCCATCAGACCCTTCACTACCTTCCGTCCCTTCAGGCAGTTTTATACCTCCCGTCCCTTCAGGCCCTTTAGTGCATCCCTTCCCTTCATTACATCCCGTCCCATCAGTCGGTTAAGAAAAGTTTATAAATAAAAGTTTATATATATATATATATATATATATATATATATATATATATATATATATATATATATATATATATATATATATATATATATATATATATATATATATATATATATATATATATATATAATATATATATATATATATATATATATATATAATATATATATATATATATATATATATATATATATATATATATATATATATATATATATATATATATATATATATATACATTACGTCCCTTCCCATCAGACCCTTCACTACCTTCCGTCCCTTCAGGCAGTTTTATACCTCCCGTCCCTTCAGGCCCTTTAGTGCATCCCTTCCCTTCATTACATCCCGTCCCATCAGTCGGTTAAGAAAAGATTATAAATAAAAGTTTATATATATATATATATATATATATATATATATATATATATATATATATATATATATATATATATATATATATATATATATATATATATATATATATATATATATATATATATATATATATATATATATATATATATATATATATATATAAAAATATACTTGATATTAGTTCTAATGACATTTATTTGATTATCGACGCCATCGTTAGAATAATATTCTACAAAATTTACATGACATGTGTTTAAATATATTGGTTTTTTGAACGATTGAAAAATAAGTAATATAATACAAATGAATCTATACAAATCTAAGTTGATAATCAAATAAATTTCAATAGAACAAGTATTTTTTTTTATAAAAATTAACAGAAATATAATAAATAATCAAGTAAATTTAACTTACAGCCCGCTTTTAAATATGTTTCCCCTTTCCATCAATCGTACCACCAAAGCCATTCTACACAAGACCCGCCCCTAATGACCTCCCACCAATATCCAAATACATAGTTTTCTTTTAAGCACACAGTCACATTCTGCGTTTAGTTGAAATTCTGCCTGAGGAGGGAACGGTCGCTAATTCAATTCTCACGTGGTGTAAACAAAGTTAAAAAATTAAGTTAATTTTTGTTCAAATGTACCACAAAGTTAAAAATACGATATTTGATAATATTTTTTTTTATATTTGTAATCAGTGGCGGCTGTTGACCTTAAATCTTAGAAGGGCTCAAAATTATAATTATACCTAGATGAGAAATTAACTTACTACAGGAATCAGAAAGCAGATTAAAAAAATAATAATGTATTCTCAAGATTTAATGACATACATATTTTGGATTTTTTGTTTGGGAGGGCTGAGCCCGAAAGCCCTTTAGGAAGAGCCGCTACTGTTTGTAATATATCTACTTCATCATAATGTTTGATCAACAGTTGCACTGCAATGGTCACTATTTTATGGTTACATTTCCACAAACGACAACATTTTTGAATATAACATTTTTTGTTATATTCAAAAATGTTTTCTAATCTTGCGGTTTGTTTGACAATTATTTATAAGTGCGTTAAGCCGGTGACACACATTTGGTGATTTCTTTTATAATTCTATGGACTGGTGTTTATTCTATGGAAAATCGCGACACTTTTATCGTAGTATAATATTATTGTCTCTCGCGATCACGATGGCAATTCAATTGTGGTCATGACTCGTCTGTGCTTTCACTAATGGTTCTTTACAATGGAGATAGCGACGCGCGTCACTTACTCTGCTTTAACTTTAATTTACCGGTTTAGCTCAAACGAACATTGCGAATATATTATAATATACTGTGCGTCCTCGCGTTAAATTCATCATACGAGTATATTAATTATACCTATTATAAATGGTCGCCATAACTAAGTCCATTCTAGAGGCTAAATAGTAAATTTTGAAAATCTTTCCCCCAGAACCCTCAAAAGTAACGACATTGAAATTAAGAACAATACATTTTTACATATTTATACTATTGCATGAGTTTTTATTAATTTGAATTTGTCAAATACTTGTAAAATTAGTTTTAATAAAACCTTTTTTTTTTTGTAAGTAACTAAAAAACTACAAGGCCCATGAAGTAGATTTTTACTTCAATCGAAAGAGAATATGAAAATCTACCGGCTGATATTTTTACTATTTTAATATTATAATTACTATTCTTGCTATTTAAAAAACTCTAAATTTTACCTTTTCCTATGTATATCGCAGATTTGTTGATTTGCAATATTTATTCGAGTTTCATACATTAAAAAGTAATTTAGTGTGCATATTTGTGTATATCCGTATGCCCAAGGTATATAAATATAAATACTTACCTATGAACTATGAGAAGTATTATCTAACAAAATCTAAGCTTTAGAAGAATCCGTTATGATTACCACTACAATGATTATATCTATTTGTATTTTTCCCAAACAAAGAATGATCTTCTATTCCTAATATAAATTTAAAATATAAATCAACTACTTCGTTTTATTCCACTTTTATTTGCTCTTGTTTCACAACATTATTTGAATTTTCTATCTAGTTTTTCTTATTATTTTATTTTTTTCTTACACTACTATGAATATTTATTATAATAAGGTAGGCAATAATGTATAGGTACATGTAATTAATGTTGGACGAAAAAAAAAATCAAAGAAAAAAAAATCAATAATGTCATCAAAGTTAATTATGTAAATATAATTTGATATTTTCAGGAGAGTGAAAGACTGAAATGGGCGGCACTCGAAAATGGTCTTGGCTGAGGATAGCTGTGGTGTGCTGTATAAGTCTGGTAACGAGCGGCCAGGAGTTCAGAGGAGAACCATTCCCAAGGATTGGAACTGGTAACTTTTGTTTATTTCACAAATACCTACGATAACATTTTGTAGAAACTTAGTAGATTGTTATTACTGTCAATCCATGCTTTTGTCTATGGTATTGTTTCACGCCTTTGGCCGTTGTCTCTTATGTTTGAATAAAAAAACCGCAATATAATTAATTAGTTTATATATTATTGGCCCTACAGCCCGTTGTGGGCCTCCTTCAGAATTCAGAATTGTACTCTGCGGCTCTCTTCCAGTTGGTAAGGCCCAGCGCTCGTATCGTCCAGCCTCCACATCGTCCAGCCATCTCATTTTTGGTCTGCCTCTGCCTCTTCTTCCTTCTGGTGTGGTGTTTAAAACCTTGTTGGGAGTACGATCATCACTCATCCTGTGGACATGGCCCAACCATTGCAGTCTTCTTATTTTAATGAATTGTAATGTTAGGTTCGCCATACAGTTCCTCTAATTCGTGGTTGAATCGTCTCCTCCTCACTCCATTTTCATTGACAGTACCAAATATCTTGCTGAGGACTTTACTTTCAAATATCAGAAGTATGTTTTCATCTCTTTTGGTCACTACCCAGCATTCGGCACCATATGCAATGAGTAAACGGAGGAGCGTTTTATAAAATATTGTTTTAGTTTTTCTACCGAGCAACTTTGACATCAGATGCTTATACAGCCCATAATAGCATCTGTTTGCTGCTGATAGCCATGCTATAATTTCGGTACTGTAGTTATTGTCGTGGGTGATTTAAGTACCCAAGTATTTGAAGGAGTTGACGCTTTCTGTGTGGTGTGACCCTATATGTTTAATGGTGGATGTGTGTGGTTTGTCTGTGACTTGCTTGCCAGCATGTATTTGGTTTAGGATGCATTTATCCTGAGTCCTGTGTCATTTGCAGCAGTCTCTAGTTTTAGGAGATCTTGTTTCAATGGAGGAAGAGTTCTAGACACAAGATCCACGTCATCTGCATAAGCTAGTATCTAGGCAGATTTGTGGTTTCAACTCCTGAATCTCTAATGGATTTTTCTAGGCAATGTTGAACAACAGGCATGCCAGTGCATCGCCCTAGCTGTCTCAGACCGTTGTATGTCAGGAATGGTTCTGATTTGCTATTTTCACCCAGTTCAGTCATTGCCTCGTACAACTTGGTCCTCTTGATGCTATAATATGCTGCGTTGAAGTCGATGAACATGTGGTGTGTTTCAATATTATATTCAAGCACCTTCTCCAGTATGATCCTCAGTGAAAATATTTGATCAATGGTAGATCTGTCCGGTCTGAAGCCACTTTGGTATTGGCCCACAATATTCTCAGCGTGTGGGAGAAGTGTTCCAAACAGGGTTCCAGCAAAGACTTTGTATGCTGTGTCTGGCAGAGTCACAATTCATGGTATCTCCCTTTTTATGTAAGGAGCATGAACTAAAAATAACGGATAATAAAATCAAGAAAAAGGAGTATGTTTTGCTTCCATATATTTACGTTTGCCTTCACATTTAAGTAATTTTTAAATTACTTTTTATTTATCGAATTTAAGGACATCAAGTGCACATAGGGCTTATAATGGTGTCGTCTACCGGAATGGGACACTTGGCTGCGGCCACTTGGGTGCGGGACACTTGGCTGCGGGACACTTGGGTGCGACGGACACTTGTGTGCGAGCCCACTTGGTTGTGAGTCCATTTGGTCGCGACGGACACTTGGGTGCGAGCCCACTTGATCGCGAATATTAAAATTATTATAAAAATATTTTTTCTGCTTAGGAATGAAGTGTTTCGTACTGATTTTTGTAATGCTCTTTATATATATGTACGGTCTAAAAGTATAAAGTAAAAACAAGTTTATTAAGTGAAATTATTTTTCATACTACGAGTATGAGATTTTTTTATACACAACATGTAAAAACAATTTTTTTTTCGAAATTTGTTGTGATAAAAATGTAGGAAATTTGAAAAAGAACCTATGTAGTTAAACATCATTACATAGCACGCCGTATCCCCCAATTTATGTGATCGAAAAAGTTTTTTCGTGGACGTATTAGGTACATACAATTGATTACATTTCATGATTACAAACACATATTACTATCTTTAAGTAAGTAGATAGAAAATTTTTTTAAGAAAAAGAAATTTAAACGGGTTTCTAAATCATGTTTGTATTATTAATCTTTTTCCTATCTCAAATCTGAAGCTACCTAATTGATTAAATCACACTATCGCTTTAATGAAGATTTTTTAATTTATTTTGGAAACGACTGTCTATAAACTGTAGAGAACAAAATATATGTACGTACTTTAGTGAATAAAAATAAAACAGGTAATGTACAGAAAATAATATCTAATATTTAAAAAAAAAATAAAAAATTACGTTTTATAATTATTTAAATATGTATTTGTAATAATGAAATGTAATGCTGTTACGATCACATAAATTAGGGATACGGCGTGATAGTATGTATGAATTGATGTTTAACTACATAAGTTCTTTTTCTAATTTACTACATTTTTGCTATCACAACAAATTTCGAAAAAAATATAATTCACTTTTTATGTAGGTATGGGTATAAAAATTCTCATATTTATAGTATGAAAAATAATTTCACTTAAAAACCTTGTTTTTACTTTATACTATTAAACTTAATTATATAATCTTTATATTTTAAATGCCTGTAGGTATACTTGTATATCAACTACATACCTATATATAAAGAGCATTACAAAAATCAGTATGAAACACTTCATTCCAAAGCAGAAATTTTTTTTTTATTTCGCGACCAAGTGGGCTCGCACCCAAGTGTCCGTCGCGACCAAATGGACTCGCAACCAAGTGGGCTCGCACCCAAGTGTCCATCGCAACCAAGTGTCCCGCAGCCAAGTGTCCGCCGCAGCCAAGTGTCTCGCAGCCAAGTGTCCCGCACCCAAGTGACCCGCAGCCAAGTGTCCTAGACCGATCACAAGCATTTATGCTTAGTTTATAGAATGTATGAGGATGTATATGTGCTTGATACAAGGAAAAATTCTTTATTTTTAAAAAGAAAAAATAAGATATATACCTACTTATTATAATATATGATTTTTGTAATTCTGTTTTAGATGTCAATACCTATAAGTACCTACATAACATAAGTTCTATTATTATTGAGATTTGATATTAAACTGTGGTTAGAAACATAAAATGTCAATTTTTGTAATGTGTCGGTCATAAAATGTTGATCGTTTTTCCTTTAATGCAGAAACAAAATCGCTGTAAGCTGTAATGTGTGACCATATTTCAAATTTATTAAAAGTAATACGGGGTTAATGTCTTTGTGGAATGCTTTTTATGTGTTTACCAACCGGCATGTTTTGCATAGGAATTAGGTAGGTACCTACTTAAATAAAAATAGTTTCATAATGCAGCACAAGTTAATATTTAATATAACATGACAGAAAGTTAGAAAAAAAACATGCATTAAACATTTTATGATGAAACCCGACACAACTTAAGTAAAAAATAAATGATAATTAACATTAGATATTCAGTGTTGTTAATAAAATATCTTAATGTTGCTCATTTTCATAATTTCAGAATATTTATGATATTATGGTCGATTTAAGTGGTTTTTGTGCATTTTTTTGCGTTTATAAGGAATACTGAGAACTCTACTTTTCAAACTTGCATATTTTAAATAAATCTCATATAACGCATGTATAGTGTACATAATATTATATGTTTAATGTCAAGATAAATGTGTTGTAACCTTTTTGACACCGACAATTTTTACGCCTGGAGCAAACGCTCATTACACTCTACTCTACCCTTATCTCGGTTCTGATAAAAATGATTAACCTGGTAGAGGCAATTTACATAAGTATACGGTATACCAACCTACATAAACATTCGTTTATGATTTGATTTGGCTTATTTGCGAAGTCATATTATTTTATATACCTACATACCTCCTTTTATTTAATACTTTTGGTTTGAATTATTAGATTTCAACAAGATATTAAAAAAACGGTATTATTATGTAATTGCTCAGTTACAATAAAATACAACTTGTTTTCATCGTCCTTATATGGCTGTAACCTGTATCCTATAAATATAAATATGGATAATTGTTTAAAATATTCTCATTCAAAAACAATAGAGATGTTATCAATAATCACGCATCGATTTTTATTATAATATACTAGATGTCATTATAGTTAGCAAATTTTGTATGAATCGAAGTGAGGTATTTTTCCGGAGGATTTTCGACGTTTGGGTTTTTTTATAGAAAAAAAACGACTATAATGTGAATTGTTTTCAGATTTATTTGTCAAAAAAATGTTTGTTTTTTTAGAGAACAGTTATCTAGGATGTGTTGAAATGTAAGGAAAACTGAAATATGTTGCCAACAAAAACGTCAAACGCGCGATATTCCATGACTCACTTTTTGCACGCAGTAGTTAATACATCTAGTATATTATAATCATATATTTTTATTGATCATGGAATATCGCGAGTTTTACGTTTTGGTTGGCAACTTATTTCAGTTTTCCTTACATTTCAACACATCCTAGATAAATGTTCTCTAAATTATTAATAATTAAAATGTTTTTTATACAAATAAATCCGAAAACAATTCACATTAGTCGTTATTTTCTATAGAAATACGATGTGGTCTGCCAACCAAAACGTCAAAAATCCCCCCTGAAAAATGATTCACATTCGATTCATACAAAATTTGCTAAGTACGACATCTAGTGTATTATATGAAAACCTATGATTATAATAAAAATCTATGATTATAATATACCTACTCGTATAATGTGCAGATAAAATTATTCAAAAATAGAATAAAATTAAATGAAATTGTGCATCTATTCAAAGTTTATATTTCTATGGATTTATATATCTTCGAATCTTGAAAAGTTTTAATAATGACTTATGACCACAATCGACATAAAAATCAGGCGGCAAATGTTCAAGATATTTTCGATATCGATGTTTGCAATTACATAAATGTCACTAATAGATTGCTTAATATACTTTGACAATATTTAGGTATTTGATACGCATTTAAACATTCAAATGAACATCACCGGTATAGTGTTGATCTAAATTTTTAATTAATGTTAAATTAGGTATTATATTGAAAAAAATATTGTTTTTCAGGTGCTGTACTGCCATACAAAGAGTACAAGGATGCGAGCTATGGACTAGACTTTTCATATCACGACCATGATGAGATGACCCGCTTCCTTCGTTCTACCAGCGCAAAATATCCAAACTTAACGGCTCTTTACTCCATCGGAAAATCAGTTCAAGGTTAGATATTGTCCATTGTTAAATATACCTACACCACAATTCTCATAGGAATTATTGTTACTTTGATAATTTGATGTATATTTATTTTTATTTTCATTGTGAAAAACATTTTTATAGGCGGATAAAATTGAAACAAATTTTATTTTATATTTATTATATTGAGTTAACCAATCATAATTTTTTTTTAAAAAATTAAAATATTTGAAACACCATCTGTCATTCAGTTCAATTATCTTGGACAAGTTTTAAAAAAATATCAATTTAAAAATGGCTAGAGAGTTGCTTTGTTTTTATTATTACATCTACCCCTGTAACCAAAATTCAAAATGCGCCTGTCTTTATGCAAACGTTGAAACACAAACTTATTTTTACTACGTTATATTTTTGTATTTCAATTAACTTTTCTGCGTAAAAAATGTGTGTAAATATAAATAACTTTAAATACCTACCTATGTACCGTGTTACTAATTAAATTGATAATGTATCTGATGTTTTATAAACCAGTGTTGGGAACAACCAGCAATACCACTCATGAAGTTGATTAAAATAAGATTAAGATCAGCTTCAGACTTTAGCAATCTTTGAGGTTAAATTAATTTAATTATAATATTAATTTATACAACAATTAATGAAAATTTCATACTAAACGTTGATATTAACAAATTTTTATGATTAAATGTAGAGAAAGATTAAAATTTGATTATGATCGAGTACTGATCAATACATTTTTAAGCTAAAGGCAAAATAAGAATGTATTAATAACATATCATGAGTAGCCCCCCTATTCTTATGTCCAACCGAATAAATTTATGTCCATACATAATATCATATCCATAAGTATGAAAAAATAATTGAATATGTATAAATACATGCTTGAAAATTTATACAGATCGAAGATAATATTGTAATGAAATTCAATTTCATCGGTAAAAATGATGTTTACTGTTCAACACATAATATAAAACAACTGTTTAATAAGAAAATGTTTTTTAAATAAATAAAATTAAACAAAATATTTCAGGTAGAGAACTGTGGGTATTGGTTGTGTCATCCTCTCCTTACGAGCATATGATTGGTAAACCCGATGTCAAATATGTTGGAAATATTCATGGTAACGAACCTGTGGGAAAAGAACTACTTCTCCATATGATTGAGGTAAAATTTATTTCATTGATAGAAAATGACAAATAAATCATATGATTTCATCATCTAAAACTTTTGGTGGGAATAAAAAGATTACGAAGAAAATTTAATAAGAATGAAATGTCCTCGAAAAAAGTACCTACATGTGAATTCCCTAAATAAGTAAATTCTTAAACGAAATCAGATGAGTCTGGTTTTAAATCTGGGTCCGCAAGATAGCAAAATGCACTTGAGTTTGCAGTTTCAAAATGCTAAAGTTCAAATAATCTACACTATTGCCATCTGTCCAAATTACCTAGACCCAGCATCCGGGTTTGCTTCTCTGGAATTACTTTAGAATCTGTATACCAACGAAAGAATGTATATTTTAAAATGAAATATTCATCTTTATTGTGTAATTTCAGTACTTGGTGACTTCTTATGAAACAGACAAGTATGTGAAATGGTTGTTGGACAATACACGGATACATTTTCTCCCTTCACTTAACCCAGATGGATATGCCGTCAGCAAAGAGGGGCAGTGTGAAGGTGGCCAAGGAAGGTAGCATCATAATCAATATTTAAAAATAGTCATAGTTATGGATATCATTTTTAATATTGAATAATTATATCACAATGATAATTCCATAATTTTGAACATGCATACCTAATAATTTTTCTTGATAGACATATCATGTAAATGAGAAATTCAGAAAAGTTCAAGCACTCTAGCTCAAGCACGAATTTTTGTTTTAATATAAAAAATTAATTGCATACTATTTACAAGAGATGAAAAACTGCATACTTTGGCCGCATATTCTGTGGTAATAAATATGCCCTTCTATAACTCATAATGGAGGGAGAGATAGAGGAAAGACGGGGTATGGGGCGCAAAAGAACATCATGGCTTAAAAATCTCAGGCAGTGGTTTAGAATTCCAGATGCAACGACACTCATTAGGTTGGCGTGAGATTGTGACGATTTGGTGTGATGGTCGCCAACTTCTGTTAGGAGCAGCACAACAAGAATACATTTTTGCCTTGAAATTACAGCATTGTAACAGATCTTATTTATATATTTTTTTTATAAAAATAAGAATGAATATTTTGTCTTTGTAACAAGTACATATACATCCTCATACACTCCCTAAATTAAGCATATGCTTGTGCTTATGTGAACAAAATTGGTCGTGGCAGGATTCGAATTCGCGACTGCTGGATTTCTAACCCAGCGCGCTATCCGCTCTGCCACCACCCATCTGTATGACCTCTGTATCACCCATCTTATATGTATTTCCCTTAAAATAAATCTATAGCTATCACCACCCTTGGAATGATTTTGAATCATAAAATGGCGCTATATATAATTACAACTGTTATCTAATTATTTTTTATTTTATACCTATATGTACCCAATTTTCATTTTAGATACAACGCGAGAGGCTTTGACCTTAATCGTAACTTCCCGGACTATTTCAAGCAAAATACAAAGAGAGCTCAACCAGAAACAGAAGCCGTGAAAGAGTGGATTAGCAAAATTCAGTTTGTCTTGTCTGCTTCCCTACATGGTGGCGCTTTAGTTGCCAGTTATCCGTTTGACAATACGCCAAATTCTAGTTAGTATAATAATTTGCTTGTAAAATACATTACACATCGCAATTTTTTTATAAACAAATGAAAAGAGTCTTGTGCTTATGTAAAACTGTATTTATTTCGAGTATAGTTAACACATCAAAAATATTCGGTACTTCAACTTGCAATGCAAACGCCAAACGGTCGAATGTATTCCATAGATAATCTCATATACCTATATAGCCATAGAATCTTCTATAATATATTATAAATAAGTACCCCATACCAATCTGGGTGTTCCCTTCAATTAATACACATCTTCCATACACACATATGACTCATATAAATCAAAATTCACTCATTTCAATGAAATCAATTTTTAAAAGATATTTCAATAGCATAAAATGAACACGTATATGGTACAAATCACTCTCCTATGTAATAGGGTATTTTTTGGCTTAAATAAATAAATATTAAGTGTCTGATAAATTTCACTTGATCATCAGAAAAAAATTAAAACATAAATGTATCTCTTTGGTGAAAATATAAGCTTTTATTTTGTACTTTCAGTAATTCACTGCCTCATTTTTAAAAATAGTAATTCGATGAATTTTTGTCAAAATATTTTTGAGTGCAAGATACTATTTTAAAGTTTAATACAGTGGCTTTCAACTATGTTAGCAACAAAGAATAAAAATATTTCTACATCAAATTCTTCTATTTCTATTCTTTGTGATTTTTTCATAGTACCTACCTACCTAATATTTTATTTTATTACAACACGCAATCTGAAGGAATTTGTCGTTCTTCTGCATTGTGTTCAGGTGAGTTTTAATTTAAATAATTAAGTTGAAATAACCAGGTGCTGGTGCCTATCTACCTATATTCACGCTACTCTATTTGAAAAAAAAAAATCACTACTTTTGTGTATTCTGATGACATCTTGTGATTATAATAACACATTGTGATTATAATAACCAAATGAATCAATTCTTACAATTTTTGTGGGAATTTCAATATAAAAATGATGCATATAAAAAAGAAACGAATAACTTTGTGATATTATCTGGTACTTTGCTATACCAGATATAGTTAAATTAAATACAGTTAATCAGATATAAAAAGAGAGAAGTACTAATAATTCGTTTATATATGAACCACAACGTGAGAGCACTTTCATTGATCAATCCCCGATCGATCGACCACGGCCTAACCCCAGACATTCCTATAATATATTCAAATACTTACTAACGAAGATTGCCGAATCACCTGTTCGTTCAATCTCGTAAGCTGTTATACAGATTGCCTGATAAAAGGCGCAAACATCAATATAATATCACAGACTTTGTAAAACATCTATTTTGTATCATCTTGATGGAAAAGAATAAAATATCTTGAGCCATTTCGCGAGAAGGGTTGCGATTTACATATATACCAACGAAGCAATAATAGGTACACAAAATTGCGCTTTGCGCATCTGACGGCCTGGATCAAGATATTTGGCGAAAACTATACCATTGATTACTAGAGTTATCGAAAAACATCTTTAATATTTACATGAGCTGTGCAGAACACAAATTTAGGTTTTAATGTGATTGGTAGCTGCTCAACTCTGCACCGAAACATGAGCATATCATAATATTCCAACTTCGTCTCTATTGAGATGTTAAAAATTTGTCAAAAATATCATTGACACCTGTCAGGTAAAAATCCAATGTTTGCGTATTAAACTTTTAAAAAATGTTAGTTTTTTGTTTAATTTTTATATAAATTTAAAAATAAATGAGTAAAAATGAAGTCATGACTAATAAGACATTAACTTTTACATGTCCCCTGGGAGCAGTCTTCCAAAGTTACGCGTCCTCCCCGTCTCTGACACCAGACGATGACGTCTTCAAGCATTTGTCCTTGACTTACTCTAACAACCATGGCAAGATGTCAAGAGGAATCTCCTGTAAATCAGGATCACAAAACTTTGACAATGGAATCACAAACGGAGCAGCTTGGTATCCACTCACTGGTACATACAAACATTCTAATTTTGTAATATTATTAAATAAAGCACTTTTTTATGATTCCAGGATAAATTTACAGCGACAACTCTATACTTCAACTTTAGTGACAATAAATAATTAATAATTTAATAATATTAAGTACTTGATATAAAATTAAAATGTTAATCTATAAAGTTTTCTTGTGGAAAATCTCAATTTAATACTTGTATTCATAATTTTATATGTAGAATATTAGATTATTTAGCATATCTTCTTACGATTTCAACATGTGTTGAAAATCGTCGATGAACCTTTATCGTAATTAAAATTAGGTATCTAGATAATATTATTCCAGGGGAGAAACTTTTGATTACATGAAAATTCTTCGAAACACAATTCTTCGAATGCGCAATTGTACGAATAACAATTTTTCGAAAATCAGTTATCAGAATGACAATTATCCGAAAGCAAATTATTCGAACTAACATTTGTTGGAAAACCAATTGACCGAATTTAATATATTTTTGTGTCATTATGTTGCCTCCTTTGACATATTTGTTGCCAGTAAAATATATTCGATGAAGACTATTATTACTTGTATTATTGTGGGTACCTACGTATGTTTGCACATTTTTAATAACTGATGTTTGACAGCGCGGGATAGCCTAGTTTGTACACCAGTTTTTGATTTTGACACATCATGTACAGACAGTTTATCTAGTATTCACACCAATTTAGTTATTTTATTTTAATATTATAGTTACTTTTTTAATATATAATGCAACTGGCTCACGCCAGTCGCAATTATAACTACAAACAAACCTAACCAACCTATTTTTACCAAAGCTTTGTAGGTTTAGGTTTAAAAAATCGGTGTACATCCTAGAATATCTGACAGCGCGGTGCATCGCCATGTTGTTTATTCCATAGATTTTTATAATACATTATACTATGTAGATGTAATAAAAGTGAGTCATGGAATATCGCGCGTTTGACGTTTTGGTTATTAACATATTTCAGTTTTCCTTACATTTCAACACATCTTAAATAACTTTTTTCTAAATCTAAATTAACAAAGTGTTTTTTACGACAAATAAATCCGAAAACAATTACGTAAAAACTACAACGTCAAAAATCCCCCGGAAAAATGCCTCACTTCGATTCATACAAAATTTGCTAACTACGACATCTAGTATATTATAATAATAATCTATGGTTTATTCCTTCCACAATACTACCAACATGACGTCATAAAAATTCGAACAATTGTAAATTCTGATAATTGTGTGTTCGGAAAATTGTTTTTCGAAATAATGTGATTCGAATAATTGCCATTCGTAAAATTGATTTTCGTACAATTGAGCATTCGAATAATTGTTTTTCGAATAATTTTCCTGTCACCGAAACTTTTCAGAGCCAGAGAAGATAGATTTTGAGAGTATTTAAAAGTACCTACCTAAAAAATATGATTACATGAAAATTCTTCGAAACACAATTGTTCGAATGCGCAATTGTACGAATAACAATTTTCCGAAAATCAGTTATCAGAATGACAATTGTACGAAAGCAAATTATTCGAACTAACATTTGTTGGAAAACCAATTAACCGAATTTAATATATTTTTGTGTCATTATGTTGCCTCCTTTGACATATTTGTTGCCAGTAAAATATATTCGATGAAGACTATTATTACTTGTTGTATTATTGTTGGGTACGTATGTTTGCACATTTTTAATAACTGATGTTTGACAGCGCGGGATAGCCTAGTTTGTACACCAGTTTATGTTTATCTAGTATTCACACCAATTAGTTATTTTATTTTAATATTATAGTTACTTTTTTAAATATGTAATGCAACTGGCTCACGCCAGTCGCAATTATAACTACAAACAAACCTAACCAACCTATGTTTACCAAAGTTTTGTAGGTTTAGGTTTAAAAAATAGGTGTACATCCTAGGACATCTGACAGCGCGGCGCGTCGCCATGTTGTTTATTCCATAGATTTTTACTAAACATAATATACTATGTAGATGAAGTACTCCGTGCAAAAAGTGAGTCATTTGTTTTCGATTCATACAAAATTTGCTAACTACGACATCTAGTATATTATAATAAAAATCTATGGTTTATTCCTCTCACAATACTACCAACATGACGTCATAAAAATTCGAACAATTGTAAATTCTGATAATTGTGTGTTCGGAAAATTGTTTTTCGAAAAAATGTGATTCGAATAATTGCCATTCGTAAAATTGATTTTCGTAAAATTGAGCATTCGAATAATTGTTTTTCGAATAATTTTCCTGTCACCAAAAATATATAGGTACCTACCTATATTTCAAATAAAACAATGAATTATTCTGAATTATTCCTGTCAATTTGGCTCCTGAAAAGAGTCCTGGACATACAGAATCTGATCCTTTCCAACTTATGCATACCTAACTATATTTGTAACTAAGTTATACTGATTTTTATTATTTTGGTTAATCATTGTAAAATGATTCATAGGTGGAATGCAAGACTACAATTACGTATGGTACGGATGCATGGAGGTAACATTGGAACTGTCATGCTGTAAATTTCCACCGGATCATGAGTTACCTAAATACTGGCAGGACAACAAAGCCGTAAGTAATTATTAAATGTCATTAATAATAGTTAATTCTTAAAATATTTAAAGTATATTAGTAAAAAATGTTTTCATTTTCCATTTTAAATTTGTTTAGGTATACTTAAAATGTTTTGCTGTGTCCCAATAATATGTTGAGAGGGGTGTAGGAAAAACATCTCAGTTTTGTATATGACGGTTGGTTGGTGTGATGTATGTTCTATGATCATTTTTTCAGTCACTGATCAAATTCATATCAGAAGCTCACAGAGGTGCACATGGTTTTGTGATGGACGAATATGGTAATCCTGTGGAAAAGGCGTCCCTTAAGATTAAAGGTAGAGATGTCGGCTTCCAGACTACTAAATATGGTGAATTCTGGAGAATTCTATTACCTGGAATGTACAAACTTGAGGTGCGTCAACATAAAACACTTTTAATAAACATTGTTTTAATACTAAATTTAGTTTATTTACCGTTTTTAGTAATCTGTTTTTTTTTGTATATTATGTTGTTTTTTTGTAATTGATTACTAACAAGTTTTTAATGAATCAAGATATATTTAGTGTTTATTACTTGATAAAATAAAATAAAATTGTGTTTTAGGTGTACGCCGATGGATTTTCTCCCAAAGAAGTAGAATTTTTGGTTGTGGAGTCCCATCCGACTCAACTTAATGTTACTCTTCATTCCGCAAAGGTAAATTATCAAGTATGTACCTAAATGAAATTATACAATATGTTAACTGCGTATGGACAGGATGACTTTAATGGTGATGGGCAAAACAAGTATATTTAGACAAGTTACATATTTTTATTGGTAGGTACAAAGTGTATCTTTGGCATGTCTGCACGAAATTATATATAATGCACAAAAAATTGGAAATGTTTCGTAAAAACTATTTGAATTTGAAAAGTAATTTCTTGTGTAAATATATTTTTGTTAAAATAACGAGTTTATTATCAAAAATTAAATTAATTATACTTTGATGTTATTGTAGTACACAAGGAAATTTACAGTATTCTATTTTCAAACTAATGTTGTAGAATCAGTAAGTAATGAGGGTGTTTATTGCAAATTAATACCCAAGTTTGGGGGCGAAATTGAAAAATGTCCATCCTATATTATAGATGTACTGATTTTTAATATGAAGATAGTGATTTTTATCAATTGAATGCACTTTTTAAACTAAATTATAGAATAATTTTAGTGTTTTGAACTTTGTGTGTACTTACATAATATATTACCATAATAGATGTTGAAATTATTCTCACAAATTTCAACAGCTATTTAATTAGTTATTTGTAATGAATTTAAAAATGTATATATGAAATATGTTAATCTTTAGGGGTTCGTGATAAAGCCCACACGTCCGAGAAGGCCTTATGAACCAAATAGAAGGCCCGTTTCTTCTGTGCCTGCAAAAGGGGATTTCCTTTTTCCAAACAATTAAACTACATCTTCCCATTTTCCTTTATCCTCATATACTTTCATTCCTTATAACTAAATATATATAAGTATCTACTTATTCTTATTACATATTTTATCAATATATGTCAATTGTCAATCTTTGTTTAGATATTTTTTATCAAACTTACATAGCAAATTTCATTTTATTTGATTCAATAATATACTTTCTGATAAACTCCCCTATAAAATCAAATATATTGCTAATATACTGATATATTTGCAAATATATCAAAAATATTATAGATTGTTGAACATTTAAACATGCTTTATTGTATTGAAGTAATGCTATTTAGGGACAATTTTCTAATGATACTTTATTTTGATTCTACAAACAATTTTTTAAATAAATACACTCAATTTACGTGCTATTTTTGTCATTATGTTATAATTATTTCAATATTTTATAAATGTATCTCAGCACAATCAATGTACTTATTATGTTTTCACCCATGTATTTTTTATGTTATTTTTGTTTCCCCGTTTATTGCCTACATTCCTCAAATCCAATACCCAATAAGATATCCTGGATATTAATGTATATTACACTTCTATTATCAAGAAACTCTCTTCTGGTGTATGGCTTTTGTATATAAAATCTATTGTAAGTATAAAATTAATTACCAATTATTTGTAACAATTAATTTGTATTATATTTAGACTTTGAAGAACTAATAATAATAAACTAATCAAATTAGACAAATTCCTTTTAGTATAAAATGGTGTATAAAGTAAGCAAATTTCTCTCATAGAAATTTGATCTAATAAATAAATCATACAACACTGCATATAATTATAAATTTTGATAAAAAACAAGATTTAATGAAAAACGTTAGGTATGTCTTTCAATGTTTGTCATTTATTTAGCTAAAAATGTAACGCCACAAATATAAATCAATAATGGCAACACTAGATCTTATTGTGTTGTGATTGGAAATATTGTGTCAGTAGTCTTACTGAGAGATTTTCATATAATAGGTATACTAGATGTTGCAGTTAGCAAATTTTGAATGAATTGATGTGAGAATTTTTTCCACGGGACTTTTGACTATAAGGTGGGCAGAAAACAATGTTTTTTTTTATAGAGAATAACGACAAATGTGAATTGTTTTCGGATTTATTTGTCGAAAAAAACACTTTGTTCATTACGATTTAGAGAACAGGTATCTACGAAGTGTTGAAATGGATGGAAAACTGCAATATGTTGCCTATCAAGAAATCAAACTCGCAATATACCATGACTCACTCATTACACGGAGTACTCCATCTAGTATATTATATAGAAATCTTCGGCCTTACTCAAAAGAGTTTATAATAACTACGGATAGCTATACTCACGGTACACACTAACTAGCCTTGCTCAAATCTGATTACAATTTCAAATTTTTGCCTGCGTACATTAAAATTATCTACTATTATTAAAATACCTACATAACGCCTTTAGCTTAGCATTCATATAGGCGCAACATACCGATCATATTTTTGTCTCCTAGCAACTATGTCAGTATTGTCAACGATCCAATTATGCCCGCATGAATTCCTATATAAAGAATGCTGAAATAAATCTGATACCCTGCGCCCGATCCGTCTCCTGCACTTGTGGACGCTAACCCATATGCTCCATTACAAAGTTAGGTTCTTAGCGAAAAATTCGATTTCGTTAAGAACCTACCGGATCAAAGTAGAGTAAGGCCGCAGGTCAACAATTACGTCAGAGCTGGATAAAAAAGTTCAACTCCAAAAATAATAATAAACAAATGAAAAGGATTATTTTAATTGTTGCTGTGAGCCACCAGTTTAGAATAATTCTTCCTCTTTTTTCTATAAACTTCATTATTGGTTGTCCAGTAAGAGTGGGGTAATCGAAAATATAACAAGCAAAATAACATCTCGCATAGTTCAGCGATGATGTTAACCACCCAATCTGAATGTTACCTTTTTAGGTAAGACGAGACTAGTGTGTGGGTATACATGCATGTATCGTGCTACCTTTTATGAGGTAATGGACACCCACACACCTATCGCTGATTACCCCATGTTTTGGGATATGCCGTGATGGTGTAAATGCATAAGATCAATTTAAACAAATTTATTTTTTAATTTACTCTTTGAATTTTACAGAGAATTGATGGTGGACCGTTCTATCGTCCTATTGTACCACCTCAGTATGTCACACGTCCACCTTCACAAGAATCTACCGGAATCTTCTCTTCATTAACAAATGGTCTTAATACATTTGTAAACAGTATCTTTGGTTAAAAACTATTTAAGTGATCTCAATTTATGTTATGTTTTTATGCGCACATCAATGTGACCACAAAATTTATTATATTAGTACCAATACATACATACTGTTTAACCATATCAATTAAAGTATCTGTTTAATTTATATAGAATTTTCAGACACGTCACAAAATACCCAATCAAACATACACATTTCAATAACGGATTCCTTTGTCTGCATATTTAAAAACTAGTTTTGCTTCTTATCTTATGGAATGTTGATTCCTTTATTTTCCAAAATATCAATCAGGTGAGTTTTTCATTACGATACTCCAATTATATTTATAACTCTGCCATGGGATTATTCATTTTTTTTTTCATTTTCAAGATTGCAATCCCCCATACGTAAAAAAAATAAAATTTGTATATTATTTTTTTATTGTACCGACTATATTTTTAAAACAGACAAGATTTTTTTCACTTTTTAAATAAGTATGTGAAGGTAGATGTAGGGTTATAGACTGAACAAGACGTACAATTGTTGAATATTTTATAGTGGAATATTTTTTATATGTTTTTATAGTCAATATAAAATCAAACTCAAATAATTCATCTGTATTTAAAAATTAATATTCATTCCATTAAATATAAAAAAATCCATTAAATACCATCTAAATAAGATATGCATGTACTTCTTGGTAAATTAGCGCTTACTATGATAAGTATTTATAATACATTTAATATTTATCATATTTATTGAAAATGTTATCAAATTAATTAAACTAGGTACTTTAATAATTGTTGTGTGTAAAAGATATATTATTACGCCTTTCAAAGTATTTGTAATTGGCAACAAATCAGTATCTCTAGCACACAATAGGCACATAGAATAATAATAGTATAGAATACTCTTTAGCCTGCAGTAAACGCGACTGCTTTATGTTGACTAATTTGGTCAACATTTTGCTACGAGCATTCAGTAATCATTTGGCCGTCTGCGTGATACGTTCTCCAAATAGGGATTTTTTTAACTGCTTGCAAAATTATTTATGCAGCCATAACGAGTAGTACTATACGAACAATGTCTACCAGCAGAGTCATACATATATTGACACAAGCCGGCCAATAAAACGGCTTCACTTTTTCAGCGAGGCAATGTATGGGAATGAGTATACTATTTTAAAAAAAAAAAAAAAGATATTATTATTATTCTATGAGTAGGAATTATAATTTAATGTATTCATGATATAATTTTGTACATTCATATAAATCAATATACAATACAGTTGGCAAAGTTCCTATTATTATATAATCATATATAATAATAGGAACACAATTATATACTTACATAAAAAAAATATTTTTTAATTTACTTTCCTTCAAAAATGAAGAAAAAAATTCATTTCAAACCATTAACATTTTTTATTTTTAAGATTTGTGATTCTTTGTAGATTATAAAGTAAAATCCAGTAGATAATTGAGAATGATCAATTGTATTCAAATTATAAGAATATTTTGACAAAATTTAGGAAGAATTATGCAGGGCTTCAAACCGTAATAATACATGAACATTACAGTTGAGGTTTAAACTATTTTGATAGATTTTTATATCTACACAACATTGTATCAATATCATAGAAAATAATAATATTGCTACCTTAGATTATATATGATACAGATACCTAGTCAGCGCAATGAATGTATGCCAACTAAAACTATGAGGAAACAGACGAATTTCTAGTATACGTACACTTACCGATACGCACACCTACATAAAACGTAGACCAACCGATCTACCGCCTCACACACACACATGTAAAAAAAACTTGGCATACATTTGAATTCGAAATTTGTACTAGACGCGGCTTCTGTACATTATAATTCTATGATTGCTACTTACCAATAAAATATTTTGAATTCTATCCAAAGCCTAGCTAAAGAAAATTTTTTCAAACTAAAAAAAACAGTTTAAGCCCAAATGTTATGGAACATGAAAAATTATGAATAGTCATAAAATTTGTTAGTTTGCATGTGAGCGTATTAGAAATAGTAAATAATGTTTTATTAAAAATTTAATTATATAAATATGTAATAAGTGGATACTGACCTTAACTTGTACCTCCAACACAAATTGTGAGACAAAACAATAATATATTGCTCAACGATTTAAAAATTAGATTAAATTTAAAAAAATATATTTATGTCTTCAATGTGATCACAAAAAAATATCATATTTTTTTAAGTCAATCTCGGATGCTTCTAGTATAGATTATAGATACTCTTAAATTAGATTAAAAGAGATGTACTTATTTAATTTTAGAATTGTGATTTTATTTCCTAAACTCAAATTCGAATTTTATAATACCATAAATGAACTGGAAACTTAAAAATGTATCAGATAAATTATAATCTATAATCCTTTTTATTTACAAAAATAAAATGTCACCAATAATTACTCTAAATATTCAAATATTATAACTGTTATTCATTTGTGTTTATGTTCAATCGAAAAAAAATTGATTTAACTTTTCATTTATATATTTGTTTCTTGAATAATGGAGTTTGGTGCAAAATATCCGAAATGCCTTCAATAATGGAAAAAAATGTAAAATATTTAGAGGTAAAGTATTTTGAAATTAATGATATTACTATTTTTGTAGTTGAATGCTAATGTTTGTGAATGTGTATTGTTTATAACAATATTTTTCCATAATTATGACTGTACCTAATATTATAAATAATATGGTGTATTTATGTATTAGAAACCATTATGGTATTAGTAAAAGAAAGATTTATTACAAAAGTGTTTTATTTTTTCCATATCCATCTGCATTAATTAGACTTTCCGAAAATTTTCCAAATAAAAATATTAAAGATTTATTACATTTACTGATTTTATGGAAAAAAAATATGCAAAGCATATTTTCATGGCGCAAAGGGGGGTTATTGCCATTAGGCAATCCCTTACAACCAACCAAAGGGACACGAAATCCTGAATAGTTCAATAAAAATGCTTTTTTATTAACAACAGAAAAAGAAGACAGTGCACAGTTGTTTGATAAAATTAAAGATAAATTATGAAGAAAAATATATTTTGGAGTGAAGTTTAAAGATAGTATGAAATGTGAAGCCAATCCATTGAATGTCTACATATTTTAATATCTGTTAAAAAAGAATATAATAATATAGTTACCGCCAAACTTCTATAATTTTTTTGGAGTGGATGGGAGCGGTTTACTCATACACGCGATCAAATCAACCAAGCAAAAAACACAAATGTGTCTTCTGCGCACTCATGTGTTTTTTTTCTAGATGTTAAGCGATATCTATACCTACTAAATGAAAATCTCTCTTTCCATACCGTTAGGGACACTATAAAAGTTATATTATTGTAAATCAAGTAAATGTGTAGATTTTAGAAGATTGTGCAGATATACCACGAAGCGAAGCGTAAGGATGAAAATATTCATTTTAAAGGGCTTGTACATGAAGTCATATTTTTCAGCGTTGACAACATTTATGTTTATGTCAAACTGCTCACGTCAAATATCACAGAACACAAGAAGTAACGTCAAATATCATGCATTAAATAAAGTAAAATAAGAGAGTTATCTATATTATTAATAAATTTGCTAACTATAATCGTTTTCATAACTAGTCATTTTTGAAGCATTAAACTACACTTAAAATGGGAAAGTCTTCTAAAGACAAACGCGATGTGTACTACAGACTTGCCAAAGAAGAAGGTTGGCGAGCTAGAAGCGCCTTTAAACTAATGCACATAGACGAGGAATACAACATATTTGAAGGTGTGACACGCGCCGTTGACTTGTGCGCTGCTCCGGGAAGTTGGAGCCAAGTGTTGGCGCAAAAACTCAAGTCGAACAGCTCTGATCAAAATGCTGTAAAAATAGTAGCGGTGGATCTTCAAGCGATGGCACCGCTGCCTGGTGTCGTACAAATTCAGGGAGATATAACAAAATTAAGCACGGCTCAAGAAATCATCGCTCATTTTGAAGGAGAACCAGCAGATTTAGTGGTTTGTGATGGTGCTCCTGATGTTACAGGCCTTCATGATATAGACGAATACATACAGTCGCAATTGCTTCTAGCTGCTTTAAATATAACCACGCATATACTAAAAAAAAGTGGTACATTTGTTGCCAAAATATTCAGAGGAAAAGATGTTACTCTTTTGTACTCGCAGCTGAAACAATTTTTTCCTAATGTGACTGTTGCGAAACCGTTGAGTTCCAGAAATTCCAGTATAGAAGCCTTTGTTGTTTGTCAAGGTTACGATCCTCCGGATGAATTTGTTCCTACGATGGTAAATCCGCTACTCGACCACGAATACTGCGATTTCAACCAACTAGTTGGACCAAATAGACTGATTGTTCCATTCAATTCATGCGGAGACCTCAGTGCTTATGATTCGGACACAACAGTTTCCTTAAATCTCCCCGGACACAGGGAATACACCTATCATGAACCAGTTCAAGGGCCAATATCTCCTCCGTACCAAGAAGTCATGGAGTTAACAAAAAATGTTCAATTAAAAAAAAGTGATATATCTCTGAAAACTTGTTCTGATGCTTTAAACGAGTGCTGTTCTAAAGATAATACATAATAAAAAATTTAAATGTGGACATTTTTAGTTAAGTAAGTACATATTGTAAAATAAAGTTTTACGAAATGTTAAAAGATTAGATAATAAAGTTTTTAATAACATTTCACTATGATACTACATTTTACAATGGATTTAATATAACAAGCAGTGAGAATTTGATTTGTTCCCCGTCATAATCAACTTTTAATATCAAAGCAAACTATTTTGATTAGTCATTATTCATTCAAAATTATATTTTTAAATAAAAAAATTTCATCATGCTCCAACAATTGAATTACAATTCAAGGCGAAACATTCTATTGAAAAAATAAGCTAAAGATTTTCACAAATTTTCATACTGATTTCCATGTGGTACAGAACCATTAATTTTCTTTTAACTGTTCCACACAATTATTTTGCTGTAATATTTTGCATATTAAATATTTTTTATTGAAATACTTTTTCATTGATTCATAGTGACCCAGAAAATGTACGAGATTTATAGAACATTCAATACTGAGCTTATAAATTTTACACATAGATTTTCATATAATATACTAGATGTCGCAGTTAGCAAATTTTGTATGAATTGAAGTGAGGATTTTTTTCCATGGGACTTTGGACAACAGGGTGGGTAGAAAAAAATGTTTTTGTATAGAGAATAACAACTAATGTGAATTGTTTTCGGATTGGTTTGTTGAAAAAACACTTTGTTCATTAAGATTTAGAGAACAGTTATCTAGGAAGTGTTGGAATTTATGGAAAACTGCAATACTTATGTTGCCAACCAATAAATCAAACTCGCGATATACCATGGCTCACTCATTGCACGGAGTACTCCGTCTAGTATATTATATTGAAATCTTTGATTTTACAATCAAAAGCCATGAATATCCATTATATACTCCTTGAAGTTACACATAGATTTTCATATAATATACTAGATTGAGTACTCCGTGCAATGAGTGAGTCATGGTATATCGCGCGTTTGACGTCTTGGTTGGCAACATATTGCAGTTTTCCATACATTTCAACACTTCCTAGATAACTGTTCTCTAAATCTTAATGAACAAAGCATTTTTTTCAACAAATAAATCCAAAAACAATTCACATTAGAAATTATTCTCTATAGAAAAACGATGTGGTCTGCCCACCTTGTTGTCAATAGTCCCGCGGAAAAAGTCCTCACTTTAATTCATACAAAATTTGCTAACTGCGACATCTAGTATATTATATGAAAATCTATGAAGTTAAATAAGATTATGGAACAATCTCCCATGGATATAAAAATTCAGTAGCTACTTTTTAAAAAAATAGAATATTGTTTTCCATGCCAACAAGAAAAATATGTCATCAAATTATCAATATAAAGGGAATCATTTTAAATAAATTGTTTTATTATCAAATTATTTGTGATTTAACTGGTATGAAATGAGTGAAACTGAAGTTGAAAAGAAACACAAAAAGAAGGTTATTTTTATATTCCTGATTATTTTCATTATTTTGTGTTAAATAATCATAGAATAATAATAAAACTATAGAATACTCATTCCCATAAAATACCTCGCTGAAAAAGTGAAGCCGTTTTTTGGCTGGCTCGTGTCAATATATATATATATATGACTCTGCTGGTAGACATTGTTCGTATAGTACTACTCGTTATGACTGCGTAAATAATTTTGCAAGCAGTTAAAAAACTCCCTATTTGGAGAACGTATCACGCAGACGGCCAAATGATTACTGAATGCTCGTAGGAAAATGTTGACCAAATTAGTCATCATAAAGCATTCACGTTTACTGCAGGCTAAAGAGTATTCTATACTATTATTATTCTATGTAAATAATAGACAAAAAATATAACCGGAACTTCTTGATACCACTATGTGTAGGTATTATATTATACTTTTTGCACATCACTTTACTGTGGCACCAAAATTTGGTGGCAATCAATATAACGTATTTGAATATTTTCCGAATGGTTCGGAATGATAATTGAAACAGTACTCAACACTAATATCAAAAAGTACACATTGTTACCAAGGGAATTAAATTTAGAAAAGCAAAAAATTTTACTGCTATTTAAAAATTTATTACATAATTTATATTGTAAATGTGTCATTCATATCCAATTTATATTTTAAACATTGAAGGTGTTTGGGATACACCCGTTCCACCTCCACTTTGTGTACCAATCCTAAAATAGCAGCTCTTTATATTTCATTACTCTGTGGTTACATACACTTTGCTATACCACAATTTTTTATTATTATTATTAAATGTTATCAGACAGGCAGCTATGCATATATGTCTGATCTCACAACGGTATTCACTTGTTCACAGTATTTTTGTAACTGAAGTTATGTTTCACTTCTATTTGTAAAAAGGGAATGCTGAAATGGCCATTCATGATGCAATATAATATTTCAGTTTTTGAAATATGCAAATGAAACTTGGATAGAAGACACATGAAAAAAGAATATATAAAAGAAACAATGTATGCCAAAATAAGAAATATGGATTTCAGAAATAAATGCATGATAAAGAAGAATGTTTATAATAATAGAATGAAAATAAATGTCATGAATCAGAGAATGTTAATTCTTATGAAACTTCTTTTATGTAGACCTGGGTTAGTACTTTTGGGTTTTTTTAAGAGGTCTGCTCCTCCTGCAAGGTGGACTCCCAGCTATCTATTCATCTTTTAGGCGGTCTACCGTGAGGGCGGGTTCCGTGAGGGTGGGTTCTGTGACGGTGATTGTGCAGCACAATGTGAGGAAGTCTGCTAATGTTCATCATTTGAACGTGATCATACCAGTCCCTCCTCTGCTGCTTACTCCGTCTGATGATATCACCAACCTCACATATTTCCCTTATTCTGGTGTTCCTCACTTGGTCTTTCAATGTTTTGCCCGGTATCATTCTCAATGAAACTTTTATATTTTTAAAGCGTATATGGAGAACTTCATCTTCCTTAGTTTCTTTGGAACTGAAGTGGAGAGATGAAGAATATAAGAAGTATTTGGTGAGATGTGAGAACATTTGGAAAACAATAAAAGCAAGAAAAAAGTACTATCGAGAATATGGTAAGTAATATTTTTGAGAAATGATTTGTTAGTACTTCAACTCGGAGAGACCATTTGTTAGTACTTCATCAATATGACTTTTAATGAGATCTTCTCATCCTATTCATCAAATGTGTGTAACATGTTGGAATTTTTTCAATTGGAATTATTACTAGGTAAATATTTATTTAAAAATTTTGAAGTGGTCATAATATATTTACTCTTACTAGAACCAAGTTAATGTCATGAAACCATTTTAAATGTCAATTTAGCATGCTGATGAGTAAAAATATTGCACTCATTTATAAATTATGAGATTGGCAACATACAAAAAAGATTATTAAAATTTTATCTCAATATTTTTTGTACAGATCACTTTGTAAGAACAAATCTTGTGGATGCTATCGGTCCAATATGGTATCAGGAATTATCTAATCCTCAAAGAGATGCTCTGGACTCTTTGGCTTTGATGATGCACATGGATATTGGTCAAGGTACACCTGAGCGTACTCTGAAGGTGTTACAAAGCCTCGGGATTTTGCCAATGTACAAGAAGTGCATTGTAATGAACGCTTTGTACGACAGTAAAGAAGATCCATCACTTTTTTTTAGAGAATTATATAATTCGGTTTATGAATTGGATCCTACAGAAGAATTAGACAGTAAGCATTACAATAATATATTCATTTGATTTGTAGAAACAGTGTTGCAATAAATACAAAAATAATATTATTATTAATGTCCTTGCCATTTGCATATAATATTATGTATTAAAAGTTAGATAAATGCACAGCAAAACTATGAATTATTTGAGAGTTGAAAAGTAAAAATCAATAAAGTTGTATATTAAAGTATTTATTTATTTATCCATGAAATAAAAAAAAAACATTATACACACATTATACTGATTCAATTGGATAAATTTGTGTAGGATTGGGAATTGGGGAAAGAACACTCATATATGTACACATATACTTAACTTCTAGCTCTAGTATGTAATTGAATTTGTAACTTCCTCTTTGTATTGTTAATAAAATAAATAAATAAATATAGATTTAAATATCGCCAAATATGTTGAAGCATGCTTCCGGGTGCCCAGAGCGCAAATTTGTGTCTTTTTGCTTCGTTGGTATACGTGCGAATCGCCTCCTTTCTCGGTGAAATGGTCACAGTCTCATATATGCAAGCTGATTGTCCTAATACGTATTGTCATCTTTCAAAATATCATGGTTAGACTGTTCCTCTCTCAAGCGACTCCTGTATTTTCTCTTTATGTATAAATTTTGGTTTAGACGTCCATTGTATCCACATTTTTTCCTCATTACCACTGCGTTAATTTTACTTAAATATGTCTTCTGCCATTTCAATTAAGTCAGTCGAAACACATTATATTTATTTTATTTAGTGCCACTATACATATATTGCATTGTAGTGAAATATGACTTTAACCAAAACACTTTGTGGTTAATTTTTTAGTATTTTACATAATATATTAAAATAAAACACATTTATATTTTTCTTCCACTTGGTTTAATTTGACTTACTAGTTTTGCTCTATATGAGCGTCTTCAGAGTAGTTTTTTTGAAAATATAAATTTTTGTATGATATGGAGTATTTATATAAATTAGTACAGTGATTGACAACCAATGGAAAGTAACAAGAAGAATAAAAACAAAAATACTTTAATATCTGACTCTAAATTATATAATGCAATTTTTTTGTACATTAAATTGTAAATATTGTACTATATAATATCAAATAATATGTCTTTAAAAAACTAAAAATAAGTATATAAGAATAAAATCTGGGTCGTGTATGTGGTGATGAAGTTAATCTTGAAGGAAACAAGGTGATGTAAGTATAAAAGTTAAGATGTCGACTCAGCAATGTTCTTCCATGTGAAGTACATATGTATAAGCGATGTATGAAATAAGTATATCCAGCCATGAAGTTAGTTTTAAACATAGTGAAGAAAATTGATCTTGTGACGTGTGATGAAAATTTCTTTTACATTACATATGGTTTTTAAAATTTATATAAAACATTTTACAGATTATATTTTGGAACAGAAACTGATTATATCTGCTATTGTATATCTCAATATACATACATTTATCAAGTCTTTGAATGAATTAACAAAATACTCAGTGCCACCATCGAGTCCCAAACCAAAACCACGTAAGTGAAATCATTTTATGTTTCATATTTACAAAGATAGTTTAAATAGATTAACAGAATGGTGCTATCATAACTCTCTGCACTTAAACATAGACAAATACCAGGAAAAGGAAGAATATTGTTTCTTTTAATTATAGAAGAGGTGGTAGGTGGAGCTGTTTCATGAGGTAGCAACTTCCAAAAACTACTTATTTAACTCACTAATACCGAGATTGCATAGGTTCGGAAATGAATTGTGTATCTATGCAAATATTTTAGATGATAGCTGAATGAATTGTGTATCTATGCAAATATGTTTTTCAAATAAAAAAATTAATGGGTCTTTCTTATATCGATAGCTGCCAACTTTGCAGTTGATCTATTGCCACATTTGTTTATTCCTTCTTATCTTTTTTTTATTACTTTATTATTAGGCTTAATCAATTGATACATTTGTTTCTTTGGGTGAACTATTTTATATTGTTTGTACGGTGTCATATTTTTTTTGTCTTTTTTTTGTAATTCTTTTTCTTGTGGTCTTTTATCGCCTCTCGGTCTCCACTCCAGCAGATTATATGGTGTAAATTTAATTTATTATAATATTTGTTTATATTGTGTTTCAGTATGTAAAGAGAAATCGATTCCTGCCAAATCTGTATACCTCGAAGATCAACCATTTATTCCGTTGATATCCACTGAAATGTATAGTTCGTGGCCTCAACCTAAACCACCTCTACCATTGCCTGATGATATTTTAAAGAAGTTTGGACTCTTATCTGTATGTTCAAAAATTTTACTTTGAAATTATTACATCAACACGCCCACTTTGAAATTCTATTACCCAACTGACGGTTTGTTCAAGAGAATTTATTTCTCTTAACAGATCAACAAAGTTTCAAGCCATGATCTGCGAGATTTTGTATGGCCAGGTCTACATGTTTCATGGTTTTTCAACTTTAAAGTCAACAAACACCAACTTAAGGGCTTTGTAGCATATGTTACATAATATATGGATAAATTCAGAATTGGGAGTAGAATATTTAATGTGTGCATGTGTGCGTGTACCTTATAACTTTTGATCTGCTTGATGCATAGAGCCCAAAATTTCAGAAAGTATAGAAAATGTTAGGCCTACAAAACTTTTATACTTAGAATTTCGAATATCGAAAAATGCCCATACTGAATAATTTAATTTTACAGATTATAGATTAACAGTGCATCTCAAACTTTTTTTAACAATTTTTGTAAAAATTTAATTTAGTGACGACATTGTTTCATACAATTTGTATGGCAGAATACACAATATCTATGGGGAATCTTATAATTTGATATTTAGTAGATGCAAAACATCTAGATGTTTACCTCCATACCAAAGACCTTATAATAATAATGTATAGACAGATTGTTAGGTGACTTTAGTATGAAACTTTTCGTAAAAACAAAAGAAGGGGTATAACTGATATATGTTTCCTATATAAATTACTTAACAACCAAATAGATAGTCCGTATCTCTTAGGACAAATCCCATTCAACTGCCCCGCCAGACAAAACCGCCAGAACCTCCTCTTTTACACTAAATACTCAAGAACAAACTATGCAAACAACACTTTTATTAACCGCAGCTGCAATATGTACAATAACCTTAATCATAAGCCAGATATTTTTAACAATAGCCTACATTCATTAAAAAAACAACTAACATCAATATTATAATGAATACTTTATGTACAAAATTGTACAATTTTTGGTATTTCCAATACTGTATTAATATGACAACTCACCCTTTCCTCCTCTCCTACCTTTCTTCATGTCCCACCCTCGCTTCATAAAATACACACACACACACACATACACACACATCACAATTGTACACTCACACCACACTTTGTCTTTGACTTTGTACTGAATTGTCTTTACTATGTATATTAATCTGTGGAACAATGTAATTGGCTTACTTTCCTGATTGTTATTTTTTTATTAATGTAAAACATGTAACAGCTGTTTTGTTTCCCAAAATAAAATAAATAAATAAATACTTAAAAAGTATGTACCTGCGGGGGGATGTGGGAGGGTTGCGGGATGGGTATTCGGGTATAGTCGGCCGCGTCTGGTATACATCATAGAAACAGGCCACTCCTTTCAATTCTAACAGGTGAGACGGTAATGTATCGAGTCAATTTTTGAATACATACCAAAATTAATTTTTATATATAATACTGTTCTTAAATCGTTCGGTGTCGTGTACATAGATCATCTTTATTATTTCTTTGATGGATATTCGTTCATCGAAAATGGGAATAAAGAATAACATAACATTTGTTTGAAAACATTTTTATTTGGGAAATAATACATAGTACAATACCTATTTTCCATCATCAAGAACACATAATATTCTTAATTATTGAAATTAAATTAAAGATTTTTACAGAATATTAGTAAATTTTACAAATATAGGCTAAGACATTAATTTCAGAAGATTTAAAATTAATGAGAACGAGAACGTTGTTATAATAATAATAAATGTAGGTATATCAAGATAGGATAATATGGAGGTCGGTCCTTCATTCCTACCCGAATCTGCAAACAGCTTGATGGTGTGTGTGTATGTAAGGAGATTAAGTATCAAACTATTAAGAGCTCCCGTAGATATTATGTATTCTAACATACAAATTTGTACGAAACAGTATCGTCACTAAATTCAATTTTTACAAAAAATTGTTAAAATAAGTTCGAACTGCACTGGTTTATTGGTTGTTATTAGTGTCATATGAAAGAGCATTACTTAAAACCTTTAATCGCGTAAAAAAGTAGAAATTTGTAATTTTGCGACTTTATTTTTTATGAATAAATTTAATGAATAATTATGAACTTCCCTATGATAACGATAAAACTTTGAATTTAATAAAAAATATTATGTATACATCCATGAAACTGCTGTGATAATAGATGGTATAGATCAGTGATGGGCAAACTTTTTAAGGGGAGGGCCAGATAAAATAAAAAATTATCTAGGCGGGCCGAAAAAAAATTGAACAAAACAGATTTCTATAAGTGATAAACACACAGCTTATATTATATAGATTATACTTTTTATATTTTGTAGCTTATTAAGAGTATGGCTAATGTGACAGATGAAACTGTGACCGAGCTTCTAAAAATTGCTGAGATGAGCTGATTCGCAGTAGTGAAGCTAAATGAAGCTTCATAGTAGTAGAAAACACCTGTTCACAGATATAGGAAGATGCACATATCGCTATTATCTTCTAAGCGTGAGATTTCGGGTTGGGGAAACTTGATTTTGACAGGGCCTTGTAGAACTCAATTTTAGAAACGTTGAGAAATAGTTGCTTCAATTCAACGCAGAAAATACCTACATTTTGGACTATTATAGGTGTAGTTTTAGGGGTTATTCGAAACCATGTCGCCGGCCGGATTGACTACTCCGAAGGGCCGCATTTGGCCCGCGGGCCGTACTTTGCCCATGACTGGTATAGATGTAATATTTTGGACAGGAATATTTTTTTTAAAACACGAGTTGAACAGAAGAAATACATATACTAAATAAAACCAAAAAAATCAATACTTTATTATTATTTTACCATCATGGTAATTATTTATGAAAATGGATGTAACCAGTGAATACTACATGATCCATGAAATTTCCACTGCACTCAAAGTAGATGGATAACCAACTCAAACTATTACCTTATCCATATAATTATTATATGTAAATGTACGATCACACCATAATACAAAGAAGTTTAATTTTTGAAATGCTTACCAATGACAAGTTATCACTGAGTACAGCAGTTCTGCTGAGTGTCCTCTTCCCGGTTTTCGTCACAAAAAATCACATGTTTTAAAATGTCTTGAGCAGATCCTACTATGGACGTTAGCGCTCCAATTCGGCCGATTGATTGTAGTTTCCCATAAACCTATCCTCGACGATTCTTTTGGAAATCTATAGTAAAAAAACGTAAATTTGAGACACATTCAAAGTAATAAAAAAAGATAAATATCCAATTTGTTTGCCCACCATAAAGAACTACAGTTATAATTGGAAGAAACGAAAAGTGTTTACATTAATACTAGTTATTAAATGCTCGTATACCCTGTTAAAAATTCTTACAATACAATTGTGAGAACCCAATAAAAGTTCAACATTACATGGGATTTGAAAACGATGATAAAAATATATAAAAAAATTGAAAATATATATAAAAAAAATATTATTTTTGGACTCGACGTATTTCTTCACACAGCACTATGTGTCAAAATGACTGTAACATAGAAGTTTATTCGAAATATTTAAAATTACTTACCGATGAATTCCTGCACAAGAATTTGATTCTTATAGGAACAATTTTCAACTGCACACTGCACCATTTTCGATTAAAATTAATTTTTATTTCTATAACCGTTCACCACAACACGCCGCAAGCGACTAACTTTGGCGATAAAATGGTGAGTCATGTCCCCGCCCCCTTATCACCAAATGTTGTATGTATCACCATTCGTAACTATCAGTCTATACTTTAGTATATAAGGTCTTTGCTCCATACTATCCTATCCTGACATACATGTTTTATTAAGGAAAACAAAATATGTTCAATAATTTGGGTTTAAGGTTTTATAGTTTTGTACTTCGATTTATTTTTATTTCTAACATACATGAATTTTTATGTATTCTTACACTTTATTGCCATCGACAGTTGGATCTAATGTATTACATGTTACTAGTTTATTAAACATTTGTTCTCAGAAACTTAATAATACTTATAAAAGTATATAGAAGAAATTGTATTAAGTATGACGTAAATTTTTATTTTGCTGATTCTTGCTTGCTGAAGATTGATTAATAATACATAATTCTACGAATGTAACATTGTTCATATTTGATGTCAAATGTCTTAAGTATAAGATCTAGTGATTAATATATTTTTAAACTTATTGCAAATTATATTATAAATAATTAATTAAGTGATATACCTACCTATAGTTAATTTTTATTATCAATTATAAAAAGTTATAGATTTCCTCAGATGTATTAATTCAATTTTATTTGTTTAAGGATGATGAAAATAGTAGTTTAACGGAAAGTTTGAGTACAAAAAGTGTTATATTTGATGTAAGTATCTTTTTAGTTGTATTTTTTGAATTCATAATTACAATAATCATACATATAAGATTATTTGACCTAGTGTTCATGATTATAAATAAAATTATTAATAGAACCAAATCCGCAAAAAAGTGCTTCGCTTGGTGCTAAGCTACTACGAGACACTTAGCATGATGGCAAAGTGCACTATATGGTCATTACATTAGTATAGTGTGCATCGGTTCATTAGAATATGTCACTTACCTCATAGCACAGCGCTGAACACCAAGTGAAGCACCTACCTGTATGGCTTACGCTGAAAGATTTGTCTGGATTTGTCAAAAAAGTAAAACTGAAAATTATTTGTTTTGTTAAGATAAAGCTGTTTATTTTTTATTTCAGAAAAAGAATTTAGCAAAAGGAGGAAGAGGTGTTAAAAATATGAAAGGTGATTATTTACTTGAAACATTAAAATATTATATACAATTTTTTGGAGTTTACTGCTAACTCAATCTCTTTGCATTCAATCATTTTCTACTTAAGCACATCTTATACATGTATGATAACCATATCTTTTATAATCATATATGTACTTTCTGTCATTAATCGTGCTTGGTCTTTATTTGTTTATTTTTTTATGAATCCTTCGATGAAAAAGTAAATAATAGTCTCTTTTTTTACCTTTCACTTTTATAATTCACTTCTCTCCGTATCCCATTTATAATCTTTTTATCAATACTAATATCACCATTTTATGGTTTGATCATTTTATTACTAATTATAGTATTTTTTTCTATTCAGATAAAAATAATAAAAACAATTCAGAGTTGCAACAACTGTCACCACTACCACAAACGAATGAAACAAAAAGTCCACTAGATATTTATGACTGCTGTGGAGATAATTGTGAATGTGTTAAATGGTAAAATTAAATATATATAATAAATATATAAATTATTGATTTTATGAATATATTTTAATTATTTTGTTTTTAACGGTGGTTCAATTCAAGATTGTTTATTGCACTGGAGTAGTGATTCAGTGAGCTTAGTTTCAAATTTTGACTCGAAAAAAAAAAAAAGAAAAAAAAAAAAAAAAAAACAACATAAAGTAACCATCTAAGAAAAATATAAAATAATAAACAGACTGATTAATATGCTACTGTATAAGCAAATTATTTATAAGTTTGATTACACATGTTTTAACAACAAAGTTTCAACCGACAAGGGCGAGCATAAGAGCCTTAATGCTGGACATTCCCAGCATCCTCAGAAGCAATGACTATAGCGATGGTTGTAGTGCAAAAAATATTTTACAGGGAACCATTCTTAAAATTCAATTAATACTTTTTGTTACTTTTTTGTATTTACCTCATATTATCAATGAGTTATGTCTTTATCGTACACATATAATAAATGTTCACTATATACTATGAAAAATACAAGCATTTTTATGCATTTATCCAGACTTGACAAAAAATGTACTTGCCACTTCTGTGCACTATACTATCGACAGTATAGTGTTGTCAATAAAACATTTATAGTTAAATTTATAAAATGAAATCATCTATTTTTGTTAAGAGAGTTTGATATTTTCAATGACAGCATAGATTTATATATTTTAGGTACCCTGCCATAATTAAATACCTTCAAGAAAAGAAGAGACGGGAAGCAGAGGAAAAACTCAAACAGTCCCTTAATAAATCCAAATCTAAACTCAAGGACCTTAAATCCAAGGGAAAATCTAAAAAGACGGATGATAAAAAAAGAACAAAAGAAGGAATTGAAAAGTCTGGAAAATCAAAGAAAACAAAAAAGGTAGATACTATAGATACTAAATATATAGGTAACTCAGTTGGTTAGATATCTGACTCCTGGGGGGGCAAGTCTGGTCCAACCGGCGAAATCAAAACCCTCGTGATAACATATCATGGATATAATTGGATACCGATATTTAGTGCGTACTTTATGCTATTGTACCGCATTTACTTAAAAATTTACAATGCTTGTAAGAGATTGCCTTATGGAAATAAACATGCCTTTGTGTACTTTATTGTAGTTTTTTTTTAAATAAATCATACAATTTAAATTTTTCATAATCAATTAGTTTCATTATCCAACTGTCGATTTGCTCAAAATAATTTATTTCTCTTAACATATCAACAAAGTATCATGCCAAGACACGTGAGATTTGTATGCAGGGTTTATATTTTTCAAGATTTTTCCAACTTTGAAGTCAAAAACACCAACATAAAGGCTTTGCAGCATATTATGTTCTATATATGGATTTACTCAGAATTCGGAGTAAAACATTTAGTGCGTCTGTGTGTGTGTCCGTCCCCCCTTATAACTTTTGATCAGCTCAATTCACAGAGCTCAGAATTTCAGAATTTATAGAGTTATAGGCCTACAAAATTTTTATAATCAGAATTTTGAATTTTCGTTTCAGTCAGGAGTTATCAACTTTTGAATTTTTACTTTATTTTTCCATATATCTCAAAAACCATAAAAGCTAGAATGCTGAAAATTGGAATATATAAATAGAAAAATACAAAACCTAAAATTTATTTTTTCAAAAAAAATTTAGCTTCTCAAAAAAATTTTATTAAGAAAAAAAATTTTTTTTTTTGATAAATTTATACTATCGCCATCGACAGTTGGATCTCATGTGTTACATGCAACTAGTTAAATATTGACTAATTTTAACAGATTGAGAGATCTGAAAGGACCAAACAACTTCCAAATTGTCTTCAGCTACCCCTGATAAAACTGATTATAAATAATATTTATCAAAATGCATTCAACAGTAACATAAAATATACTTAGGTACACATTTAACATTAATATATATTTCATTTAACAGAGCAAGCAAAAACCTCTAGTCGAACGGCTCAAGTATTCAATCAACGAATGTGATTTTTTGAAGGTAACAATATTTTACTATTCAAAAGCCCACTATTATAATAAAATCATGTTTCATATTATGTAGCTATCTAGAGTATTCTAACTTTAATGACATGGAGGATACTTAAATACCAATACAACAATAACCTTTACTTCAATAAACCTATAAACACATCTTCTTGTGCGATGAAAAGTAACGATTCACTGTATTAAAAAATGTTGGTAATTCAAAATCTATCAAAATCAAATGCAATGTAGACTTTGGAGTAAGTTAGATGATATTCAATTGCCAAGTTGAAATAATTTTTCAGTTAATAAACTTTTTTAACTTGACTATTTTGAATTTAATTTCAATCAAATATTTATGACTGGGTAATTAAACAGGTTTGAATTTAATAAAAAAATAATCCAAATGGAATGATGAAATTATTGTATGCCATACCAAACTATTGATTCAAAATATTCTCACAAATATGACATGTCTAACATTGTATTTTAGGAGCTAATTGAAGAACTTCAGTCAATGTCTTATATAGCACATTTGCCTGATTTATGCAGACTTCCAATACTTCAGGAATGGGCTAGGAAAAGACTTCAAGGAGAACTGTCATGGAAGGAAAGAGGTATTGCGGTGATGATATTTTTGTGATGAATTCATGTTATTTACTATCGTTAGATGACTACTTCTAACCAATCAAAGTAAAACGCATATAATTTAAAGATAAAGCAAATAAATCTCATAAAAAATTAGATGAAAAAATAACTAATGTATGTGCTAAAATATCATAAGATTATTTCCAAGAGTTTGTTTTTTCATATTAATAACATACATACTATCACTTCTTGTTCCTGTTATTGATGTAGGCAGAGAGAAACGAGCGCTATACATTACTGTTATTGCAAAAATTCATCACATCTTTTTATACATACTCGTCTTTCATTTATACTTCTTATCATAAAAGTATTGAGAAAGCTATTACAATTTTCTACTGTAAATATTTTATCAATTTTGTAGAATATTTGATAGCTCACACACTTGTGTTTTGAATTATACCTATTTACTATCCAAAATACGTTTTTTTGCATAGAAAAGTTCATGAGATCTTCAGGTGCCAATTGGACTTTCCTGATGAAAGAACCCTTAAAAGCAAAGCCAGATAAACTGCCATTTTCAAATAAAGACTTATTCAGTATGACATGGGACAAACGTTCTCAAATTAACAGATTGGTAAGCAATCTTTTACATATTTCACTATTATATACAGACACAGTTTGTCAATCAAATTAAAATATTATATTAAGAAAAAAGCTAGTATGATTACTACAATGGTATATTATGTCTTTAATTCAATTAAAAAAAAATTGTGATGGTGTTCAATTGAATAATTTGGCAACACAGGCAGTGATGCCAAACATGCGATAATTATCATAATACACAATAATTTCAAATCCTATACAATAAAAAATATAGCTGCGTACCGCACAATAATTTAGCTGTTCTTATGATAATACACTGTAAACCATTTTTGTAGATGTTTTTAAAGGTTTATGGTGAGACTTAATATCGAAATAACCCTAATACCTGAAATACAGCTACGTGTACACAATAACAATGAATACTAGCAACACTGCCTTTGGGAGGTATCTCACATTTGAGTCCTCCTGACATCTAGCATTGAATGTAGACAGTCAACATTAAGGCTTAGTTTAATTGATGCTTTAATATGAGTGGTCCAATAAAGTGGTATGGATTATTTTCTTTAATAAAGTTGAGTATTACGATAAATAATAATTTTCCACGCAGGTTAGTGATTTACACACCAAATTTGAAAAAAAAGTGAGACGTAAAATCATACAGATTGGACAAGTCTGGTGGCCGACAATGGAAATGGAGAAATTCCCCAATTCAACATTCAGGTATGAAAATTCATTAATCAATTGTTACATTTAGGAATTTATATTACATGGTTACGTTAGATTACTGGAGGTTACGTTACATAGAATGTTGTGGAAAAGTTTTCATTTAGGTTACGTTCATAAAGTAAGGAGTATATAGGTACAAAGCTAACATAAACTATGGAAAGAGGGGAAAGAGACAGCACTAGGGGTACTTCAAACATATTTCTTGTTCATATATAAATCTGGGGGGCAAGTCCCGTCAAACGGTGGAATCAAAACCCTCATGATAACCCATTTCATGGATATAATTATCTTATGGAGTTCTATGTGGACCAGAAAATACTGTTTATTTCTTGTCTATAAATTCTTGATCTGTGGTTTTGTTATGTTTGGATTATTGTAACGGTATATATGCAAATTTACCAAAGAAAGAAATTAATAAAATTCAGTCAGTTTTCAATGCTGCAGCCAGACTCATCACTGGAGCCTCCAAATTTTCTCACATCTCTCACCATCTTCGCAATCTACATTGGCTAAAAGTCCCCGAAAGAATTGAATATAAGCTCTGTCTCATAATCTTTAAAGCACTTCGTGGTATGGCTCCTACTTACCTCTCCGAACTGTGTATTCCGCTTTCAATAAATGACAGACAATCATCACTTCGTTCTGCTTCTTCATCCATGGTTGGGAAATTAGTTGAAATAAACAGGGTGCACACAACTAATTTCGGTGATCGTGCATTTGCTGTGGCAGGACCAAATGAATGGAATAGGCTCCCACACACCCTCAGACAAACCGAAAATATATCTTCGTTCAGAAAAAAACTCAAAACGCACCTTTTTCGCAAATCTTACCAGAGCCAAAATGATATAACATAATCAATTTTTCAGCGCCCTTGAGGTGAGATATTCACAAAAACGGCGCTATATAAATTATCCAAATTTATTATTATTATTATTATTATTTAATACATTAAATTCAATTGTTACATTTTCTTCATTCAAAATTTAGGTGAATACTTGTAACAACTGTATTTTTGTTTTATAGCTTTCGTGGCTCAGTTGGTTAAATATCGGACCCCTGAGCCAGACATCCCGGGTTCAATTCCCGGTGGAGACACAGGTTTTAATAAGTAGCCCCCGTTCTATTAGTTACCAAGAAAATGTCACCTAAAAACGAATTAAAAAATTAAATTTTTTATTACTTATTATATTTTGTCGGCCTTCGTGGCTCAGTTGGTTAGGTATCTGACTGCTGAGCCAAAGGTCCTGGGTTCGATTCCCGGTGAAGACACAGTTTTTAATTGTGTTTTCAGTCTGGATCTGTGAGACAATAAATATCGTAAGTCTCCAGAATGTGGAAACTTGTTATTGGGTGCGTGTTAAATTTATATTTGACATAGTACCTGTTAGTTGTCCGAGAAACTGATACCCTTCTCCCAAGAACATTGGAGGATGAGCTCACTTAATAGTTTATAAAATAAAATATCCACATGTAGTGACATTTATTGAAATAATTAGATGGGTCGATGGCAGAGTGGTTAGTGTGCTGGGCTAGTAATCCAGTGATCGCGAGTTCGAATCTTGCCTCGACCGATTTCGTTCACCTATAGCACAAGCATTTATTTGCTTATTTTAGGGAACGTAGGAAGATGTATATGTACTTGATTGACAAGGACATATTCATTTTTTTATGTAAAAAAAAAATGTCACTACAAATTGCGGCCTGACTGTATTTAGCAATGTCAAGACTAGAATTAAACGCCAGACCGGATTTGGGCTAGCATCACTCAATAAAATATTAAAATAGATAATCCTTGATAAAATAAATAATATTGACAATAAAATAGAATGTCACAATTTATAATAAATAAAGTCAATCCTAGACGTCACAAATTGAGATTAGGATATGTCAATAAAATGAATAAAAAAGAGAATGATGCTGCGCCGATCCTTTTCAGCAGTCCAGGTATCACGCCCATGGCTGCTGATAAATGAGCCAGACTGATATGGTTTACAGCTGTCCTGGACACGAGGAATGCGGATATCTATCCTCGGCCGTTAGGTGAGCACGGTCTGTATAGACACGACGCGTGTATATTTCAGACTGTCAAAATTGTCACATTTTGGAGGTTTAAAAACTGTCAGGTTTTGTAAGACCAATATTTTTTTATACATTTATCTTCCTCTTGTCAATGTTGCTGGTCAAATTGTGACTTCTTGACTTATTTGGCGTCGAATTAAAAAAAAGGAACACGAACAGAAAAGGGTGCGTCAAAGCAATATAAAAATAGCCAGGTTATTCTGAGACATTTGTTACTGTACCATGCTCACAGCATTCTTTTCCAATTGATTGACAGCTGATTCCAATCCCAATCTCAGTCTACGATTAGAACTTACCTACGTGTTGCCTTATTTTCCATTATAATGGTATGTTCTTAGCGTAAATTCATAATTGGAATTGGAAATTAGTCAAGAGTTAGGCCACTCATCATAAACTTTGATATTTGGAGTATACAACAAAATTGTACAGTAAAAAAATAATAAACTTATTAAAAGATGTATTTTATTTCTAGGGATGTTTTCTTCTCGTATGTTCCAGGAAGGGAAGAGGATTTCTTTATAATTTAATAACATGTTAATTCATAACTGTTAAAATTCAAAGGTTTTTTACAACAGAAATATCAACTGGAAATAAATATTTGAAAAATTAAATATATTTCATTAGTTGACAATTAAATTTTATAAAATAAGTTTACCATGAAATGATAAATTAATGTTTAATTATTTATCTATATATTAGTAAAAAAGTGAGTTTATTGTCCTCCATAGAATGTGATTTTCAATAAATATTTTTGTCATTTAAATTAATTGTAATACTTACTAAATAAACTAAATGTTCCAAACTGAAATAAAACCTTATATATTTACTTTGAAATCACAATTGTATAGGTAGAACATAAATATTATAAGTAATAAATCTTCAAATAATATTTGTATTATTATAAAATATCAAATTAAGTTATCTTATAAAAAGATATAAGTAATAAATAATAAATACAAACTAAAATGTTTGTATAAACAATTTGAAATAGTAAAACTAAATAAATAGAGAATAAATTAATTGAATAACAACAAATGTTTACATTAACTTTAAAAAAAATTAATACATAAACAACGTTAAAATTGCTAATTATGTTTATATTCATAGTTAAGATAAATTTGTTTCGAAAATATATTTAATATCATTTTTATATTTTTGGTCATGTAAGTAATGAATGTTAATTTAAGATAATGTTTGGACTATACAAAAGATACTAAATTTATTATTACACCAAACATCACATGCCATACTCACAAAAACACCTAGACCAAACTCATAGCATGTGAAGTCACAATTTTCCACTTTTAAAAAAGTTTTCCCTCCTATCTAATATTCTCCCATTATCCTTAATCCGTTCTCGTCCATCACACGCATCTCGTTAAATAATTGTCCATATGTATTTTAAAATGATATTCAACCAAATACAGTCCACTTAAAAATTTATAGTCAAAACCGCAACAAGAAACTTGACAAGAAAGACAAGAAACTAGGCAGATTTTATTTTCATTGTACAACAAAGCACATTTTGTTAAGCATGCTTTTGCTTTGAGTGACATTGGTTTTCCTATTTGATTATAATAATATGATATCAGACTCGTTATTTTAATGTTATTTATTCTGCTTTAATGTATTTGATGCCACAGCAAAAAGTCATTTATATTCATCGAAGTCAGCACTGGAATATAACTCAATTATAAATGATTCGGCTTTTAGATCACTGAGAACTGGATCAACTGCTTGTTTCATTCTTTATTCTGCAATAACTCTTCTTTAAGTATAATTATTTTTAAGTCCTCCATTCTGAAATACTACTCAATCCAACCATTCATATTCTACTTTAATTCTACACATTGTTCCGCTTTCAATAAAAATGGAAGACATTTTTACATTTCATTGTTGAATCGTAGATTCTTGTGTCTAATACATTCTTAAGATCATATACTAGCGCTATCAGCTATCATCTTTTTACGGTGTATCCATAAAAAATTAGATTTTTGAAAATACTGTTCTATTTGTATGAGACTTTTGTTTCTCGTTTCTGGCAACACCAGGTACATAAAAATCGTACCTAAAAGTGATGCAATACTGAATATAATAAAGAGACCCGGATTGCCAATTCCACTCTTCATTAACGGATACATTTTTGTAAATCCAAACAAAATAATGTTGAATATCATAAATATATATCCACCACACATGCCTCTTATTTTGGCCGGTAGCAATTCGCCGACCATCAGCCCTGGCAGCATCATAAACCCTATTGTATTTGTACTTATGTATAAAAGAATACACCCAGCGGTAACCCACAAATCTAATGAAGTTTTTTCACCCGTCCTACAAATCATAAAGACTCCTAAACTCATAGAAGCGACAGTGGATCCAATACCTGATATAACACACAAAGTCCTCTTATTAACTCTATACAGTAAAAAGCATCCTAATATACTAAATGCAAGCCGTATTATAGCCGTAAGTACTGCAGCGAGCAAACTGTCTATGACATCGCCAGCTACATCTTTGATTATGTCAACAGCATAAAATATAATTATGTACGTTCCAGAAAATATCTGCAGCATATTAAATACGTTGATAATGATCAAAGGTTTCATTATATGTGGCTTCCTTATTGTTGCGAAGAAACCGTCCTTTGAGATTGCTTGATCGTCTCGTTCCTTGGCGCTTGCCACTAATATCTGGTGGATTTCCTTTCTTGCCTGAAAATAATTTTTCACATTCTTATAAATACTTTAGTCAAAATTTTAAAAACTAAATTTTTACTGAATGTGAAAAGATTTTGAAAGTTGAAATGACGATGATGATGACTATTATAATTTGAGTCAATTTTTTTTTGTGTTGCGCTATGAGCATTTTGTGACGCAACATTTTCATATGAGCCTTGAAATTTTATTAGGGTCAATTTTTTTTGCATTCTTACAAGCGACGAGCGTAACATCCAACTACCTATATCAGTCATTTTGTAAGTGTACACAGGGACTTGTGTCACTTTTCCCCTTTTAAGGGGTTTTGTCAGATATCCTTTTTACAAAGAAAATGAAATAAGTAATTTTAAAATACAAAATTGAATTTAAATTCAATACGTGTAATTCACTTACTAATAATTCATCTCCCCGAAGCCAATTGAGAGCAGCGCGAGCCTTTGTCAGCTGACCATGTCTGGCGAGCCAGTCTGGTGTTTCTGGGGCCCTCAGAAAGAGGATCATGGCAAGAGTTGGAAGTGCAACACCAGATGCCGCTACCCATCTCCACGGTAACGTACCCAATGCGTATATTATGAGAATACCCAAGGAATAGTTGACAAACGGAGAACCTGACAATAGTCCCCTCAGTTTTGGGTCTGCTATTTCGCCGAGGTAAACCTAAAAAAAAATGCTTTGATTAGTAAAATATAAATACAATTATACTAAGATACTATTTATTTATTACGAGATATATTTCATAGAATAATAATGATGACAAAAAAAGTAAGAATAATGATGAAAATAATAATATTTAATTTTTCATTCTATTTAATTTAGTTTGCAAACGCCACTCTCATCCATCGGTATAGCTCAATGCTGAATGGTGAATAGCGATGAAGACTATCTATATATAAATTCAAAACAAATATATGAATAACGGGTATATTTCAGGTTATTTATTAGCAAGCATTTTTTATCAAAACTAATGACCTTGTCAAACACATAAAGTTGAACTTGAATTTTCCAAGCTCAATAAAATCACAAGCCCTAAAAATAAAGAATGTGCAGCGATAAGTTGAACAATGAACAGTAAAAAAATCATAAAAACAAATCTCAATGAATCTTTATTATTCAATATTAAATTTTCTTATGATTGTGTGGTCACGTTGAATATGTTCTATGTATAATCTGCTACCTAGGAATATAATTATATTATTGTTATAGAATATATCTGAAGTAAGTACTCAACTTTGTTTACTTGCAACATTTATTTGGTGTTTTAAACATTTTATTTCATAAAGAATTTGCATGTAGGTATATATAATAATATAAATGATTGTGGTGTTTCAACAATTTTTAAATCACTAAACTTTCAAAGTTGCTATTGAAACATATTTTACAGACTCTTAAATGTCTTCTTCCTTAATTGGTACAAATATCATCAGAAACATAGGTACCAGCATGAGGTTGATAAGATTAGATTCAGACTTTAAAAATCTTTTAGATTAAAAATTAACTAAACAATTATATTAATTCATACAAAAATTAGTGACAATTTCAAACTAAACTTTGATCTTAATAAAATATAATGGAATGTAGATTATGATTGAGTACTGATTTATAAATTTTTAATATTAAGACAAGATAAGAACCTATTAAGAGTGTGTCATGAGAAACCCTATAGGTCTACTCTATATATCAAAGATATATATCTATCTTTGAATGTATCATAAATACATTTTTCTCATGTTTACAAAATATCTTTATCATCTGAATTTAGTGGAATCTTCGACCAAATATGATAGGGCAACCATTCTTGGTAGTACCTAGTAGTTTTTTCTTTTTTTAAATACATATTTATTTATTTTTTTTATTTGATAGAGAGAAATCAAGTCAACGCAATTATAAAACAAACAATGTTGCATTGCTTTATTAGTGGACCAGTGAAAACTCCATGAATTATTCAATAGGATCAATTTTCTGTGCCTAGTGCCGGCGTTCATGAACTTTGTAACCCATTCATCTTATTGTATTGTATTAAAATTCTAGTTACAAAATTATTATTAGCCAGTGTTATTTATATATTACCTGACTGGTGGCAGCCATTGTACCCACAGCATATCCGCACATAAATCTACCAACAAACAAGACAGACAGAGAAGGAGTAACTGCTAGAACAATCCAACCAGCTATCAATGGCAGTATACATAGTTGTAATGTTCTCAATCTTCCAAATCTTTCCATCATGGGTCCAGCCATGAAAGAACCAACTGGAGTAGCTGCTGAGTGAATACTTGCTGAAAAATTGAAACATTAAATATTATTTAAAATTAAGGTAATTTAGTTTTTAAACAAACTCACAAAGCATTTTTTTTTTGTATCACACAGTTTATTAAAAAAAGGTTTTATTATGAATAAGGCTGCAAGTCTGTCAAATCCAATCTTGAGATAATCTTCAATGAAGCAAGTAGAGTTTCTAAACCTTTTAATATGGCTCACCTCCTTTCTCTCAAAATGTATTTTACAGTGTATCATAAGATAGTAGCATTTGTTGTTAAAAATAATATTTTTTGTAATGTGCCTTTTAATATATCATGTTCATTTTTTATATTATATTCTTCTTATCGTGTTGGCCAACACATCTAAATACCCATCCACTCCCAGAAGACCACAAACTCTTTTGCAGTGTCCTCTAGGTGGGCTCGTTCAGTTAAAATTTCCCAAGCACACTGATCAGGACCCATCGGGAACGACGAGTCGGACCTAAATACTAAATTCTTAATACTAACCATGTTTTCATTGCACAGTCGCTCACTTAAGTTAGGAGATCACGTGGCTTCTTAACTGGAGAATGCTACGAAGGTTTTGTATGAGAATAGCATTGCAGAGACATATAAATACTTAGCATCTAAATATTTAGCGCATGCGCAATGGCGTAGTTTTGGTATGATGTACATAACTATACGGAGTGAGCTATTTTAAATATAAAATTTAAAATAAAAATTATTACGTTTGACGACTCCTGACACAATAATTGGGAAAAAAAATAAATTAAAACTTACCATTTTTCAAAGTTTATATTGAAACATCGTATGATTATTTCAGGTGTCTTCAACTATTGGTTGCGGTTCCAACAATATTCGTACTCTAGTAAAAAAAATCTTCACTTCATTTCTCTAGCCGTACCGGTACGGCCATACTCCAATTTGCAATGACATTTCCTGCCGTACAGGTACGGCCATACTCACTTAGAGGTTAAGTTTGGCGTAGTATTTAGTATTTAGTTAGTGACGTCTCTGCAATGCAATTACTAACTTAAAAATACTAAATACTCCAGTGAGGTTAAGAGTAAGTATTTAGGTACCTAGGCCTCTGCATTCGGGCCTAGGATGTGCTGGGTATTTGTCCACAGTTACACATTGCAATTTCAGCGTTGCATTGCATATTACAAGTCAAATTTATATTTAAGTGTTCAATGAATACATTAATGACACAAATCATACTACATTGTGTGAGTTGCTTGAATAAAAACAAAATTTGCAAGTCATTGATCTGTTACACTTCTGTATGGTCGGCGGACAACTTAAATAATACTGCCATATATTCACATTTTTTAAATTTTTCTATTCATTGTTATAATTACCAATCCATGAGCCAATTTCAAGATCGGCGTGCATTGTAGAATTTTCTACATACAACTGTGGTAAAAGGACAGCTGAAAATCCAATGGGTTGTCCACCACCAGCCGCTAGTGCAAAAACAGCCATTGCAGCAATACACTGCAATATAACACAAAAAAATGTCACAAGTCTGTAAGATTCTAGAAGATGTTTGGTGGGTGTGGCATAGTATATGATAATTGAGGGTTTTAACTTAAAATTAATATATCACTCACATTCATATACTATCCAATACATACTCGCTCACTCTTTAAGATTCTTAATTTCTTTCTTTGATATACAAAACAAGGATTTTATTTTCAAGTATTTGCTAAAAATAAGATCCTCTAGAATGGAAACACTAAAAATAAACTTACTTACACAGAACGCAAGGAAGTGTTTACAATTACAATATGTTCTTAGAACGAGAAGAGAATATTGTACATTTCACTAATCCAATATTTGTGCTATGAGTAAAAACAATACGTCAGATTTGAATCCGAATTTTTACTCTGTATTAGCAGTCCAGTGTGTTAAGGGTCCGTTCATTTACTACATAAGATGATTCAGGGAGAAGAGGTTTTTTCCTAGTGAGGTTGAATACATTTATGTAGGTATTAATTTTCAAAATATTATTTGTGTAATGAAATAAATAAAATATTGTGTTTATACATTTTCACACATTCCCAAGTATGACAGGGGACTAGATGTTATTATCACACACTATTTTCTGACATCCTCTTATGACTGACCTGATTGACAATACCTCTAGTAGTTGAATATGGTTTTCCCTGATGTCCTGGTAAAGAACCAACAGAACCGAGATCCTTAATGAAATCTCTCAGAGACTCTTTACGATCCTTCTTAAGCCACTTATCACTCGATGCAGGTACAATCTTGGGAGTCTTATGCGACCCACTCAGCATAGCTGAGGTCTCTCTGAAAATTTATGATATTTGAGTAAAGATGATCAGTTTGAGTAAATTTAAGATACAATTAGAGTATAGCTTTTCATTGATTACTCTTCAGTTCAAACTTGTCAGATTGTAATAATAAAGGGATCAGTTGTGGCAAACTCTAAATTCTTCGCTACATAGTTAGAGTACCAACACTAATTTCTTGTTGAAAGGTTGGTAATTCCTAAATTCATTTTTATGAAGTACTTACATAATTTCTGCTCAGGAAAGAAATATGTGGTTTTCGGTTCTCTCTGCCTACCTTGTGAGGGACATTGCATGATGGTATATATGTATGTATCATTTCTGCTATATACATTCTTTCAAAACAAATATAAAAACTCAGTTTTCCAGAGTGTGAGAGCATTTTTAAACTTTTAACAGATTAAATATTTTTATGGAAAACTAAAAAACTCTTCGTAATATGATGTCACCTTTGAACTTATTTCTTGAAGTGTACAGAGGACACAAAATTAATAGTACACTATTACGTTATACTCGATACAAATCTATGTGAAAAATTATGCTAAACGAATGGGTTGTGGCCAACGCTAAACTCTTCACTAACAAGTCATTCTATAAAGTATTCAAATTTTGTATGGAAAATATTCAGCATTTTCATGAAATGACTTTGTTACATTTTTTTTTAATAAGGCACAGCCTCCAATAGAGGTGGATTTGTGCTGTACAATTTAGATCATAATATATTTACTGTTGAAAGAAGAGTAAAAACAGAACTCCATTAGATCTCAGAGAAATAGGGGCTTACATTAAATGATTGCAAAAGGGAAGCATATGTAAAAGCAATTAAAGAATTTCCAATAAATCACTAAATGCGTCAGTCACTTTCTAATGGTCGAGTGAAAGGCTTCCTATAATCAGCTATATCTTTATACCGGTGGTGGAGATGAAAATATTACATGTAATATTTAATAAAAATCTAATATTACATGACGTGAGCCAATCCTCAAAAGATGCTCTATATTAAAGGGTCTTTCTATTTTCACCACTTATCCGTACATACCTCTATCCGAGACCAACGGGCATGCCAAGAACACTGCTTGATGTGCTTTTTTACAAATATGAAAATAAAAATATCAAATTTTAAGTTTCCTAAGCTTGGGGTCACTTTGAAATATTTGGTAGTAAAAAAAAATGAGAAGCACTATTAAGGTATCTTTCAAAATCTAATGGGGTCTAGGTGAGTATTAGATATACAAATTTGCAAAATTGAGAAGCACTATTTTAATAAAGTTCCAGAATTTCTCAAACATTTTTTCTTAAAAAACATTTTTGTATTTAACTGCCCATATTTCCAATTTTTTTGAAAATATAGTAAAACGCCGAAACACCCCAACTAGATAATTTAATTTTCTATAAAAGATATGTACTTTATAGTAGTACTATTCAAACTTTTCAACAATTTTTATAAAAATTTAATTTATTGACGACATTGTTTCATACAATTTATATGGCAGTATACACTACACAATACCTATGTGGACTCTCAATATAGTTTGATACTTAATCTCCAAACATACATCATGCTGTTTTCATATTCTGGGTAGGAAAAAATAGCAGACTTCCATACTATTCTATTCTTACATACATACCTACATGTTTAGTATAGAAAACAAAATACTTATCTTAAAATATTCAATAATTTGGATTTATGGTTTTATAGTTTGGTACGTATTCTTCAACTATACATACTATCGCTATCGACAGTTGGATCTCATGTGTAACATGCAACTAGTTATACAAAATACCAAGATTCCTAAAAATTTCAGTATAACTACTTAAGAGGGCTCCTGCTACCACTTTGATATTCCATCATTACTAGTAAGAAGAAAATAACATGGATAGTTTGGATATTAACTAGTTGCATGTAACACATGAGATCCAACTGTCGACGGCAATAGTATGCATAATTGAAGAATACGTACCAAACTATAAACACTGTAACACAAATTAATAAATATTTTAAAATATTTTTTTCTATATCTAACATGTAGGTACTTACCTAAATATCAGGATAGGATAGTATGGAGGTCAGTCTGTTTATCCTACCCAGAATAGGTATGAAAAAGCATGATGTATGTTTGCTATTGAGTGAGATATTGTGTAGTGTTTACTGATTTGAAATTTTGATAGCCACTAATATAATTCAAAGTAATAAAATTATTATTAAAATTGATATTTCTAAAGAATAATTATTATAGAGTTTGTTTATATTTATTATTGGTTCAATTTACTGCCTTACAAATTATATGAAACGATTGACGTCACTAAATTAAATTTTTATAAAAATTGTTAAAGAAAGTTTGAGATATACCTACTACTGTGTTATATATTTTATAGAAAATTAAATTATCTAGTTGGGGTGTTTCGGCTTTTTTCGATATTTTTAAAAAACTTTGGAAATATAGGCAGTTAAACACATAAATTTATCATAAAAAAAATGTTTTTCTTAATAAACAATGTTTGAGAAACTCTAGAATTTTTTTGAATAAATAAATTTGAGATTTTATATTTGTCTATATTTATACCAATTTTCAGGGTTCCAGCTTATATGATTTTTGAGATATAAAGAAAAATAAAGTAAAAATTCAGAATTTGATAACCCCTGACTGAAACAAAAATTAAAAATTCTGAGTATAAAAGTTTTATAGGCCTATAAGTATTTTGGGCTCTGTAAATTGAGCGCATCAAAAGTTATAAGGGTGGACAACGACACAGACACACACACACACACACACAAAAAAACACAAAATGTTCTACTTCAAATTCTGAATTCATCCATATATATAGAACATATATGCTACGAAGCATCTAAGATGGTATTTTTGGCATGCAAAAAGTCCACTACACCATACAAAACGTTCCTTCATACACACGTCTTGGCTTTAAACTGCCAATTCCTTAAAGAGAATTACATTCTCTTGAACGAATCGACAGTTGGATGAAAAAAAATATTCCTTAACTTTTTAATTATGCTCTGTAAATATTGTTGGAAAATAATTAGCATAGGTATCCCAATTTATGACATTAATCTTATTTTAGGCACTAATAAACTATAAGGTGTTAATAATACTTTTTAAGAAAAAACAAAAATATGCCTCGACATTTGCTTTAATGATAAAGGTTTAGTAAAGAAACCTAAAAACCTTTTATTTTAAAAGAATGAATGTCCTTGAAATACGTACATATACATCCTTAACATTCCCCAAACTAAGCATAAATGCTTGTACGAAATCGGTTGTGGCAAGATTCGAACTTGCAACCACTGGATTACTATCCCAGATTTATGCTAATTATTTTTCTACAAGAATATATACAGAAAATAATTAAAAAATTAAGGAATATTTTTCATCATCAATATTCAAATTAAGTAAGTTTTCTTTTTTCAAAACGGTTCGATTAGTAGTAATGATAAAATATCAAATTCTCTTAGTTGCATTTTTGTTTAACCAATAATATGTTCAATTGAATAGACTCCCATCATACATTAAGGGATTTTCACGCATCAAACATACAAATGAGATTATATAATAAATGTAATGTTTAATAATCAGCTATTTCAAAAAACAAGTAGCGTTACTTTTTTATCACTTATAATGTGTTATCATATTATTATAGTTCTCATAACTTTGATTAACTTATGTAAGTATACAATTTTATTTCTGGCATATACATAGTGAAAAATAGTTATGTATAAATTTTAGCTTTCTTCACTCCTTCTCCATATAAACTTTAACTATAGCAAATCTCACACTTCTCCATGTGAGCGGTTTGGTTAAAAAAAGGGGTATGATATTTTCGCTTCACATATTAATATAGAGCCAACCCTACCTAAAGTAGGACAAGGCAAAGAAAAAGAAGGTCACATATGTGTATGATATTTAATTAAGACTGCTAAAAATAAAAAGTATATTATGCTGTGTAAAATTTCATATAAAATAAGAATATAAGAAGTGGTACCCATATATTTATTTTATTTTATATATTTAGTAAACACACAGCATTAATAATAATAACACAATTTGGAGAATTTATGTAACGTCGTTTTGGTGAATATCTCACCTCAAGAGCACCATCTATTATTATTACACACAAATTACTGAATATGAGTTAGCAAAATATATATACCTATGTATAAAAAAATGTTCAAAAGTGAATTGAATTATTATAAATGAATTCACTTTTGATCTTAGATGGTTTTATGTACTTGGTGGTTTGGCCACATAAAGGCTGAGAATTATAGTAATTAAGGTAAGTAGTAGTATAGTATTTCAAAATAATAGGGTTTTATTGTTAATATTATTTTTAATAGATGGCGTTAGTATCACTTATTTTCAAATTTTGAGTTACTATGTGGTTACTAATAATTTTGAAATTTAATATTAAGTTACTATTATTGAATTTTGCGCAAGAACCAACATCAAGTAATCATGTAAATCAGTTGATGATATTTTAAATTAAAAAAATAATCTAATTAAATAGTTATGATAAATTTAAATACTTACATGGAAGATTCCATATTTTCTTGAGTCATTTTTAAATATTAATAGTAGTAGATCAAATTGAATATAATTATTTTTGTGACGTAAGTAATTATGATGATTATGATTGAATCATGTGCTTGTAAAAACCAAATCATAAAATATTTTTAAAACACGCGACGAACATCATACATACCAAAAGCTATTATTATTTTCGATTATGTATTATTTTTTTAGGATACATAAATATATTATCATAGAAAAATACAATGTATTATTTTCTAACGAGGTAGCATTTTTAAATTAAGAAGACCGCGTTCTATTTTAGATTTATACTGAGCGGGCTGTCAAAATGACGATTAGGTATGTATTTTCGATCAAACTTATGTTTACGCACACGCTAATCAAATACGGTCGCCAGTGGTCGCCAGTATAATACTGATAAAAAATCAATTGAATAGTGTGCGAAAGTTGATCAAATCAACATCAGCAACGACAGAACCGCAATAGGACTACTTAATAAATAACTAGTTGCATGTAACACATGAGATCCAACTGTCGATAGCGATAGTATGTATAGTTGAAGAATAAGAATCAAACTATAAACCCATAAATCCAAATTATTGAAAATTTTAACACATGTTGGTATGTTTGTCAAGATAGGACAGTATGGAGGTCAGTCCTGTTTTCCTACCCGGAATATGAAAACAGCATGATGGTTCTGTATGTATGTTTGGAGATTAAGTACCTATCAAACTATTAAGTCTTCTTACATATTGTGTATAGGCGACTGCCCTACAAATTGTATGAAGCAATGTCGTCACTACATTCAATTTTTATAAAAATTGTTAAAAAAAGTTTGAGATGTGCTAATACAATGTTTATATTTTTTATAGAAAATTGAATTATCTAGTTGGGGTGTTTCGGCTTTTTTCGATATTTTTGAAAAATTTAGAAATATATGCAGTTAAACTCATAAATTTATCATAAAAAAAAAATTTCTTAATAAAAAATGTTTGAGAAACCCTGGAATTTTTTTGAAAAAATAAATTTGAGATCTTATATTTGTCTATATTTGTACCAATTTTCAGCGTTCTAGCTTTTATGGTTTCTGAGATATATGGAAAAATAAAGTAAAAATTCAAAAGTTGATAACCCCTGACTGAAACAAAAATTCAAAATTCTGAGTATAAAAGTTTTGTAGGCCTATAACTGTTTATATATTCTGAAATTTTGGGCTCTGTAAATTGAGCGGATCAAAAGTTATAAGGGGGGGACGGACACACACACAGACACACACACACACAGACACACACACAGACACACACACACAGACACACGAAATGTTCTACTCCGAATTCTGAGTAAATCCGTGTATGGAACATATATGCTGCGAAGCCTCTAAGTTGGTGTTTTTTGACTTCAAAGTTGGAAAAGCCGTGAAAAAAGTAGACCTCTCCATACAATTCTCGCGTATTCTGGCTTGATACATTGTCGATATGTTAAGAGAACAAAGTTCTCCTGAACAAATCGACAGTTGGACAAAACTCATGTGCCTATTTAACCAACCAATGAAATTAATAGTCTGTTCCACATCCGTTGTCCATTGTAGTTCAAAATTGTATATTTTTTATGATGTAACCATAGTGGCAACAAATAAACGGTTTATTATTATTATTATTAAAATAAAAATGTAGAATTATCGGTAAACATCTTGAAAGATCACGCGGGATGCGCAGTGTAATTTTTTTGTTTGTTTGGTAGATGTGCAAACTGTCCCTCACCCCGCCGTAAACTGACGAGTTATTTATAGTTAGATAACTATAATTATGTTATTACATATTGAAATAGAAAAGAAATATACTGTGTAAAAATTTCGACGGGATAGATATAAAATTTCAGCACAAAATCATTAGTTTTGCCCAACATAATTTATGTACATTAGTTAAGCATGACAAAAAACGAATTATTAAACGTTTGTTCATCAAATTTCTCGTGAGAAACATCTCGTTTCGTTGTTTTTCCATCGATTCACAATTTTCAGCATGTGCGTATTGATTTGAAACGATTTTATAAACTCATAAATTAATATTAAATACGATCATTTTGGTCTTCTCATATGTGAAAGATCGTCCAGTGTTCAAAAATAAATGTATTCATTTTTTTCAGAAAATTGACATCAAATTATAAAACTAAAAAGTAAGTACACAATATTTGAAAAGTTTAATGTTTTTTTTTACAATAGAAAATATCTTAATACCTTCATATCTAAAATCTTTAATTTCTGGTTTGTATATACAATAAATTTGTAATCGGCTGGATTATACCAAAGATTTACAATGCAAAAAATCATAGAAATTCGAATGAATTCTAAAATGGAATGAATGCAACGCCGTATTCTATTGATAATCATAGTCGTAACATTCACATTCTGTCATTACTTTATAAGACTATTTATGATCCCTATTCACCACAATATTTAAAAAATAACGTCGTTTTCTTGTCAAGTCACGGCCTATCCCTTCGATCTGCTGAACGTACTACACTAGCTATCCCCATTCACAATACAGAAGTTTTCAGCTCCTCTTTTCAAGTACAATCAGCTAGACTATGGAATGGCCTAAGTGATGAAGTAACGTCATCTCAATCCATTCAAATATTTAAAAGAAAACTAAAAAAACTTAATTTGTCAAATAGTTCCTGAATTCCTTCTATATCCTTCCGTAACCTCCTTTTCCTCATTGCTATGATCAGTGTTATTTTTATTATTCTTTTTTTTTAACTCACTTTTCATTTTTTTCTCTTTGTAATTTTTTTATATTTCTTACTCTTTTATATTATATTTATCGATTTATTTCTCACTAAATTAATACTGTACCAATTTAACTAAGAGACTTCACGTTGCTCGGGTTGGTTGGAAGAAATTGCCTTATGGCAATAAACCTGCCTTTGTACACAAATTATATAAATAAATAAATAATCAAAAACAATAAATTGATTTAATGTTTATTGTTTAAAATATTTAATAGCTATATAAGAAAAGCACTAATGCGACTCTGCTGAGATTCTTCGTGCCAAGACGCAAAAACGTTATGAACAATTCAACAATGTTCAGTTAAAACCATGTTAAAACTTATTAATATGCAGGGTTTATGCCTGTTACGGAAATTTAAATACATATTTATTTATTATGAAGGAATTAAAAAACAGTTTCGTACTCAAAACCAGCTTATGATGATGTAATAACCGGAATTTATTTGAGCAATACGTATCCCTTGTATTTACAACGACAACGATTTAATTCATTGATAGTTAATCAATTATCTAGTTAAGTTTTCAGACATATCAAAAACTCCTGATGATACGCAATGTGTTTTCCAACTGTCGATTTGTTCAGGAGAACTTTGTTCTCTTAACATATCGACAATGTATCAAGCCAGAATACGCGAGAATTGTATGGAGAGGTCTACTTTTTTCACGGCTTTTCCAACTTTGAAGTCAAAAAACACCAACTTAGAGGCTTCGCAGCATATATGTTCCATACACGGATTTACTCAGAATTCGGAGTAGAACATTTCGTGTGTGTGTGTGTGTGTGTGTGTGTCCGACCCCCTCTTATAACTTTTGATCCGCTCAATTTACAGAGCCCAAAATTTAAGAATATATAAACAGTTATAGGCTTACAAAACTTTTATACTCAGAATTTCGAATTTTTGTTTTAATCAGGGGTTATCAACTTTTGAATTTTTACTTTATTTTTCCATATATCTCAGAAACCATAAAAGCTAGAACGCTGAAAATTTGTACAAATATAGAAAAATACAAAATCTCAAATTAGTTTATTCAAAAAAATTCCAGGGTTTCTCAAACATTTTTTATTAAGAAAAATATTTTTTTTATGATAAATTTATGAGTTTAACTGCCTATATTTCCAAAACTTTTACAATTATCGAAAAAAGCCGAAACACCCCAACTAGATAATTTAATTTTCTATAAAAAATATTTAAATTGTAGTAGAAGATCTCAATTTTTTTAACCTTTTTTTTAAAAATTGAATTTAGTGACGACATCGCTTCATACATTTTGTATGACAGTCGCCTATACACAATATGTAAGAAGACTTAATAGTTTGATACTTCATCTCCGAACATACATACATACCATCATGCTATTTTCATATTCTGGGTAGGAAAAAAGGATCTTCCTCCATACTATCCTATCTTGACATACATACCTACATATGTTGTATAGAAAACAAAATATCTGAAAATATTCAATAATTTGTATTTATGGGTTTATAGTTTGGTACATATTCTTCAACTATACATACTATCGCTATCGACAGTTGGATCTCATGTGTTACATGCAACTAGTGATAATTAAATCTATGTTTATTTATTTATTTATACTTTATGTACAGCAAGTTACTCTCCACTATTTCAGAATAGTGGAGAGTTCCTCTTCATTTATACAATACTAGACTTGTTGGATAATTTTCCATACACATTCATCCATTTATAAATTTTCATAATACTCTCACGTTCTGGAGTTATTATATTTTTCCACGTGGGAGTACAATCATGCGACGTGCATCCTTTTATAAGTTAATGCACACCCACACAACTGTCATTGGCTACCCCACATTGGGACATATACCTCAATGGTATGAATGATAAAAAGAAAGCTTATTGATATATTGAAAAATTTTATTTATGGCAACCCTAAATATATAGATATGCATGTGAAAGGTCAATGATATATGAAAGGTATTTTAAATCGCTAATCCATTGATAACACCTCATAATAAAGGATAGCTAGTAACCTAAGATATATGTATACATAATTTTAAATGCATCAAAACTTTCTTAACCAGCAAAATAACATGTTGTCGATGATTGAAGTTTAATAATCTATACTTAAATCTAATTGATTCAATCATCTAAGTTTTTAATCATAATGACTTGACAAAATACAATCATCAATTATATTTATCAGATTAGGTAGTCATAATTGATAGACTAGAACTCTGATTTGAAGTATTGCACAACTTAAATAAAATTAACATTTTGAGAAAATAATGATTCAGCAAAATAAATTTTCAACAAATATAAAATTTCTTTATTAACACTACCACACGCATCACAACTAGTCTCGCGAGCTGGCGCTGTGATCGCCAAACCTAGTATTATTTTTTTATACTATTTACATCCCCAATAATAATTTTAGTTCCTAAACTTTGCCACCGTGAAACAAGAAAAGTTTGATAACCAGTGTTTCCAGTCCATAGATGCAAGATTTATTTGAAAAATCATTTGAAATAAATGTTTAAATAAATTGAATCCAGGACGTCGCACTAAAGCCAAATGACAAATTTAGATACAGCTGACTTTTATTTTCATGAAATCTTTGGTCAAATATATAATTTAAGGCCGGATTTAAAAAGTACATAGAATTTGCATGATGTAATCTATATTTTTTTTAATTTACACAACAGTTTTAAGCCAGTTACAATTTACATTGCGACACCTGTTCGTTATCCTATTGAAAATACTTTTAGTAAAAAAAATACATCATTGAAGAAGGGAGGCACCTACTCAAAACCATATCCGAGAGACGTGCTCGCTGGATTGGTCACATCCTGCGCCGCAAGGGTCTCTTACATGACCTAATTGAGGGGACAAACCATAGGGGGCGTCCCCGACGGGAGTATTTGGCCCAGGTGTGCGAGGACATGAACTGCGCCACATATGTTGAGCTGAAGAGGGCTGCAGAAGATAGAGAAAAGTGGAAAGCGAGATGTAGACTTCTTCTGCAAACCAATCCACGCAGGATTGAGAATTTTGATGAAGATCTGTAAGAACAGCAGGTACATAAAAATAAACACCCTCTACCTTTCGCATAGTTCGGTGGAACATAAAGACCTAAATGCTGAAAAAGATTAATAACCCTGTAACCTACCAGGGGCAATGAAATATTTCGCCTTTTTTCGACACTTTGGTAGGTACAGGCCTGAAAGGAGATCAGGGTGATGCATATAGGTCGAGTATAGTATATTTTGGAATATAAGCATTAACAGAATATTTTTTGAATAAGTTCCTTACTCTCTTAAAGCCGGAGATATACATACCTGTAACTTGCACAATAGCATAACAGCTACTTACATGTGTATCTATTAAAGTGTATGGTTGTAGCTGACAAGCAAAATAAATTGCACTACACAATTTAAACAATTTTATATATCGAATATTTTTATTATTGCATATGCGCAAACATTGGATTTTTTCCCGTCGGGAGTCAAAGATATTTTTTAACAGATTTTTTAATTATCTCGATAGAGACGAAGTTGGAATATTTTACTGTAGGAGAACCGGGAAATCAAGGCACCTACAGGGCTTACAACACATTTAAGTGATCACGTAAACCAGCCGATGACAGGTCCTAAGCCCTGTAGGTGCCTTGATTTTCCGGTTCTCCTACAGTACAATATTCCAACTTGGTCTCTATTGAGATAATTAATAAATCTGTTAAAAAAAATTTATATATTGCCAGAGTGCATTTTATATGTTTATATTATGTACAAAAAGTTCAATAAATAAAAAACGAATATAAGTAAATTGGTAATCCCTCTGGTTACCACCACACACCTATAAGGTCATATAAAATAGTTCAGGAGAAAAATATACAGAGCTGTGTGGGATATGCCCAGCTGCTAATAAACACCAGAAAACTATTGTGATAAGAGAGTAGGTACTAATTGATACCATTATCTATGACTACAATAAGTGGCATCCATTTCACTCTCAAAATGTATTTGATACAATTATAAACTTAATGTGAAAGAATCAAAATGGGAAAAAGTTTTACAAACACTAGTATTTCTAGAAATTTGTGTATTATTATATACTAGCTTTTATGTCCCGCCGTTGGCCAAGAATGTAAATTAGTGAAGGAATAAGCAATCTTTTATATAATATTGTCACAAAAAATATTTGCTAATTCGTAGTATGAAAAGTAGTTTGAAATTTAATTGAGTTTAAGCGATGTAAAATGTTCAAGTGATGGCCACAACCCATTTGTTTTTATATATAAGTAGGTACATACAATTTCTGCACGCATGGACTATGGTAAATGGTTTTAAATATGACTGATTATAAAGAGACAACGTTGTAAAGAGTTTGGATTTGGCCACAACCCCTATTTTTTATATATTGTCATCGAACGCAAATGTGTTTTAAATATTTAGTAATTTTGGATGATGGGAAATGGCTTAAAAATTAAATAAACAAAAGTACTGAAAAGATTCTAGTGTTGGTCACATCCCATTCGTTTTTATATTTTTCGTCAAGTGTGCATACCTATAGATTATTATATTTTTGCACAATAAAACTGATCTACATTACAGAAGAAGACTTAAATAGTTTTTAATTTGAATATAAACGTTGTGAAGAGTCCAGTAATGGCCACAACCCCGATTTTTTATTATATTTTCATCAAAATCAAATATGTAGTTATTGAAAATTAAGCAATATATGATGATACATATAATAAATGGTGTAAATTTCGATTGAAAAAAAGTATTGAGAAGATTCTAGTGATGGTCACATCCCATTCGTTTTATATATTTTCGTCAAGTGTGCATGTTGTTTATAATATTTCTATACAATAGACTATAAGACTTAAAATTAACCCAAAAGACTAAATGAAAAAAAAGAATAAGTATAATACTATAACAAATAGTTTGTAATAAAAACTGACCCAATGGTCTACATAAAATATGCAATAGAAGAATTACACAATAGAAAATGTATTATATAAAAAAATGACCAAATGGTCTTCATAAAAGAAGAAGAAGATGAATTGAAATATAGGAAATATTTTATATAAAATTCAACCAACGTCTACATTAAATAAAAAAAACGAAGAATTAGACTAAAGGAAATAGTTTGTATAAAAACTAACCAAAAGATCTACAAAAAATAAGAAAAAGAAGAATAAGACTATAGAAAGTAGTTAATATAAAAACTGACCCAAAGGTCTACATATTAGAAGAATAATTATACGTCAGGAAATAGATTGTATAAAAACTAACGCAAAGGTCAACATAAAAGAAGACGAAGAAGAATTAGACTAAAGGAAAAGTTTGCATGAAAACTCTCCCTTGGTCTACACAAAAGAGGAAAAATTAGACTATAGGAAGTTAGTTTATACAAAATTCAACAAAGGTCTACATAAAATTAGAAAAAGAAGAAATATGTTAAAAGAAATAGTTGGTATCAAAACTGGCCCAGAGGTCTACATAAAATAAGAAGAAAAAGAATTAGATAATAGGAATAAGTTTGTATAAAAACTCACCCAAAGAAGAGGAAGAAGATGAATTAGACTATAGGAAATAGTTTCTATAAAAACTCGCCCAAGGTCTACATAAATTAAGAAAAAGAAAAATTAGACTATAGGAAATAGTTTATTTATGAACTGTCCCAAATGACTTCACAAATGAAGAGGAAGAAGAATTAAACTCCAAGAAATAGTTTGTATAAAAAATCACCCAAAGGTCTACTGAAATAAAAGAAGAATTTCACTATAGAAAATAGTTTGTAGATTGAATGACATGTGTATTGTAGTTAACCTAAGATAGTTTAATAATTTTCCTATACGAAATTAGTATATTGTTGGTTTTTAAGTAGTATTAGGTATGTAGGTACCTACCTACAATGATGTTTTAAATTAATTCGAATTCGATTTATAACAAATTTTATTTGAATATCAGAATGTGTCCGTTACCATAGTAACCATAGAACATGTAAAAAATATCAAATGGTTTGTAGACATTTTTTGAATAATATGTAGGTACCTACATTGGTTTGTTATTCGATGCCATAAAAATGAAAATTGTCCGAAATATCAAATATTATATACAAATTATGCAATTTTATTATGCCTATATCTTTACTAATAATTAACAGACTTTTACAATATACGTCTTTAAACTTGCTGTAATGTCTTGTGTTTCATTTTATTATTTCATAATTATATTTATTTCAAAGGTTTATTATTTTCAAGAACATATTCATTCGGTAGGAAAATGAAATATTGTATGAAAAGATATTAAAATGGCGGCATTTATGTACAAAACGCTTACTTTAAAAATAAGTTAAACATTATAATTATACAAAATATTCACCATGTTTTTCACTTAAACGCTAAGTTATACTTGAAAGTAAATTTTTTTCGTGTAAATACGTACTTCTAACTTTTAAACTAACAGATATTTGCGTGCAAAATGTACACTTTTTTGACAGATACGACTTGGAAAATTTTGTATGAAAAAAATAATTATTGAATTATTTTTAAAATTCAGCATTTTTATCGCATTATTTTTAGCGTGACACTGCATCAGGTATACAGGTACACGTTCGCACATAAATTAGATTTTTAGATGCTCTTGGTTTTTCAGAAGGCGTGAGACAAACACACACACATACACACATACACACACACACACACACACACACACACACACACACAGACACTAAGATTTTGATTGCTTTATTACTTTAGATTTAATATCAGTATCAAAATATAACCATGCAATCTTGTATTACATACAATAAAAAAAACAATACAGACATGTACATAGTATATTTAAATATGTATAATGACATATAGGCCCCTTTTCAGAACCAATCAAGACACAATTCTATGAATCAATTACATATTATTTATATAATTAATCATTAGAAAATATGATCAAATATTTTCTGGATTCAATAAACTCTTATGCGAAATAAATTCATTAATCTATCATAATGGAATCTGGAACGTTGGAAGACTGTGAAGGAAGTAGTGCGGGAGCAGTTGCCAATGACGCAGGTAAAGATGCGCACCCTGGACATGCGTGAAGGCTCTCGTGAACAAACAAATCACAGTCGCAACAAAAATATTTTCTACAGGACCCACAATGGTATATCTAGAATTAAAAAAACACAAATACGGTTAATTCTTGGAGTGATCACATTATAAATGACGAGGTTCTCAGCAGAATCGAAGAACCCAGGCATACGTTTATCATCATATTGAAAAGGAATGCAAATTGGATAGGCTGTGTTGTGACACAAAGATTGTAGGGAATTGTTATGGGATCGACTGGTAGCTGAGGGTGTCCTCACAGGGAATATTTAAAACGGGTCTGCCATGGCATGAAGTATACCTCCAATAAAGAGTTGAAGAGTAACTAAAGACAGAGCGGAGTTGGGGAAAACATGCATCGCTTTACTGCTAACCAATTTCCAAGATTGAAACCGAAGAAGGGTTAATTAAATTACATTTTATATATATATATATATATATATATATATATATATATATATATATATATATATATATATATATATAAGCTGTCCCAATTGGGGCAAGTCTGTGATTTAAACAAAATAGATTGTCGCTAATAAAGACGAAATCTGTTTAAATTTTCTTATATCCCACAAAATTAAAAAAAAAAATTGTTAGTATATTTTTTAAAATATTCTTAGCTCAAGTACGTATACATTCTCATACATTTCCTAAATAAAACATGTATGCTTGTGCTATTGATAAAAACAAAATTGAATTTGCAACCACTGTATTACTAAATCAGCGCGCTAAATGTCATAGATAGATCTGCATCATTGATCTATATATGAATCAATACAGTTAATTAAAAATGCATTATTCGTTAATAATATGTTTTTGTTACAGTTCATACAAATTTTTGCTGGATGTAAATATAATTTTATGAATTTTTGTCAGTGTTACATATTAATTGATTGAATGCAATGTTGTACAATGTTTATGATCAATTGATAAAGAGAATAATTCACTGCAATCAATTCACATATATATATTATTACAACCTCTGCAAAATGATTAAGATGTATATACAGAGACGAATCAATTGAAAATTAAAATAAATAAATAATTATAAGTAAAGTTTTTCTTAAATGAATATACTCTTAGAAGTAAATTCCAGGTAATACACACTCGTTAATTTAATCATATCTTGTTTTTTAATTGTACCGATAGTCACAAAAATAAAACTTATATTCAATTAGGTCATAAAATATCATTTTTTAATTTAATTTTATTTTCTGTATTACTTCTCGGGGCAATCAACAGGTACTGTAATTTAACACGCACCCAATAACAAGTTGCCACACTATGGAGACTCATATTAATCGTCTCACAGATCCAGACTGAAAACACAATTAAAAACTGTATCTCCACCGGGAATGGAGCCCGGGACCTATGGTTAATGAGTCTGATATCTAACCAACTGAGCTTCGAATTTTATTTATTAACATGAGATCAAACCGAATATGTGCCTGGAAATAGCAAGCTTTAGAAAAATAAATACATATTTCAAATATCCTCCCTTAATATTGTTGCTTGGCACTTGAAATCGAGAGTCAAAAATATTTTTTAACAGATTTTTTAATTATCTCAATAGAGACGAAGTTGGAATATTTACTGTAGGAGAACCGGGAAATCAAGTACCGAAAAATGGGAATACGGGAAATCAACCTTATAAGTCTGGCGCAATTCAGGGGTGACTTCTATGCGAAAAATGCATTTGTCACCTCAGGTATAAGAATTGTTGCTCTCATTATTTACAAAAAAAAACCAATTCTCTCAACGTTAGGCGTTACAACAAAAATAAATAAAAATAATAAGAATGTTGTTCATAATTTCACACATAGATGGCTGTAGTAAAAATTCCTTATTTTCAAGCGAAAAGAATTTCAGTATTACAATATATAGAACTTTCAAAATTGAACTGATAGGGATCTCATTAAAAAGGCATAATTGGTGAATGTTGCGCAAGCGCATAAAGTGATCACGAAAACCAGCCGATGACAGGTCTTAAGCCCTGTAGGTGCCTTGATTTCCCGGTTCTCCTACAGTAAATATTTCAACTTCGTCTCTATTGAGATAATTAAAAAATCTGTTAAAAAATAACTTGAAATCGATTTCAGGTTGTTGTATGTCCATATAATAACAGTCTTACTAATAAAAATCTACTGCACACCCGTTGCCCAGTGTTTTAGTTACACACCATGTAAAGCCCGTGCAGCGATTATTAGAAAATCTTACTAATAAACACTGTATAACGACTGTGTAGCTACAACAAGAGTACAACAAAAAATAATCCGACAATGTTGTAATTTCGCACTCGCGCATGCGCAGAGCCGCTAGCCCCCATCCGCCATTATAATTTTGGCGTTTGTCGTAGTTAATATTATCATATGTTTTTCACATTTCAAAATAGGAATATGGAAAATATAACGAATAATTTCATCACACGAATATCCAAGCGAGCACCATTGTAGATATTATAAAAGAACTGATTTTTTGTCAACTTTTCGCTCCTAAAATGCACAATTATCGAGAAAATAATAAATTATAAAGAGGTTTCGTCACATTATTCCAAGATATAACAATATAAACATGCATATCAAAATCAAATTCAATTTGTGATAGATGAAATTTGTCTTAAGACATTGCTAAACTACCTAAAACAGGCGGGCAAGCGATGTGTAAAATTTGTATGAGAGATACAGTCTTTGACCAACTGATCTGCTACACAGCGTTAATTGGTAACGTTTTTGCCTACACGGGTGTTAAACGGTTGTGTAAATTTTACAACACGTTTATTAGTAAGACTATATATGTTTAGAAAGATTTGTAACTGTAATTTTTTTTTATTAATATTTAAAAAAAAAATGAATATGTCCTTGTTAAACAAGTACATATACATCTTCCTACATTCCCAAAATTAAGTATAAATGCTTGTGCTATAGGTGAACGAAATCGGGCGAAGCAGGATTCGAACTCGCGACCACTGGATTACTAGCCCAGCGCGCTAACCCTTCTGCTAATTTGTAATTGCAATTGTAAATAAATGTTGCACACTTTGTGTTTATAAATATACATAAATACATGCTGCAGATAAATTGCTTTTGGTTAAAGTAACAAACGATATATTGATAAAAAGCATCAACATGAAATTCAAAGGTTCTTTTTGCTGACTATTATAAAATCAGCAGTTTACAATGAAATTACATCCCTGCGTGTAGAATGATAAAAACAAAATCACTCAATTTAACGCATCAATTCAATGTTAAGTGCTCGCATTCTCAACACATGTTGGATCTTCATTAACAAGGTCACAATGATATAACACTTTTATGCATATCATTATAGGTCATATTGACAATTTGATAATAAAGAAAATGATACATTTGGATTGTTCCCTCTAATTTTTCTATTGTGTGTGCGGATCTACGACGCATCTGTGCAGTGGCAGTGCGATAAATTTACACCCCCCCACATAAACACACATACAATTTTTGATTCGATTTGATCTGAGAAATGATTTGACTAATTCTCCGAAAGCGTGCGAAAGAATTGTGCATGTATTGTTTCATTCATTCGAGCAAAACTAAAATCTGGCAATGGAAACTTTCTTATATAATATTGACTGTGCGGAGGGTAAAACATGTGTGCGCAGACATTTTAGTAGGTGTGTGCGCGCACACGCGCACACCTTACAGGGAACATTGATTGGAACATATATTATATTGTTTTTCAAAACTAGAAGCTTATTTGGATACAAAATAATCAGATCAAAGACACTACAGACTTACAGTTCAAGAATTTTTCCAGTTCTTCAAATAATGCCTGTTTTTCATAAGGTAATTCAATGACAAATATTTTTGAACACTGGAACAATTTTAAATATTAACAGTTTTATGAATATACTTACAAATTTTTCTGAATCTTCAAATAATTTAATGCAGGCAAAACAATATAAAGCCTGTTTTTCATATGGAAGTTCACTATAAGCGTCTACTGGAAAAAGGTGATGATATGATCTGAAATTAAAAGACATTATTGAATGTGTGATGGTTGAGGGCATAACTTCTATATTACATACATACTACATACATACCACCACGCCATGTCCCTTGCGGGGTAGGCAGAGAGAACCGAACGTCACATTTTTCTATCCTGACACGCATCCCTCGCCTCCTCCACATTCATGCATCGTCTGATACATGTTCGTCTATTGCTCACACTTCTAACATTTCCGTCTTTCAAAATTTCGTTCACATGGTCGTTCCATCCCTTTCTTGGGCGTCCCCGACCTCTCATTCCATTCCTTTCCGCTCTGTATATTTTCTTCGTCAGGCGCTCCTCATTCATTCTCCCCATGTGACCAAACCATCTCAATGTGTTCACTTTCATTCTAGTAATGACATCTTTCTTCATCTTACATTCTTTCCTTATGTCCTCATTTCTTACCCGGTCATACATCGTTCTATTACAAATCCTTCTTAACGATCTCATTTCAACTGCATTTATTCTACTTTCATGCGTCTTCTGCCATGTCCAGGTTTCACTTTCATACGTCAAGGTTGGCACTATGATGGCGTTATGAATGGCAACTTTGGCATCCTTTGATATGTTGCGATCATTCATAATTGATCTTAGTGCTCCATTCACTCTGTTTCCTGCCATAACTCTTCTTTCGATCTTTACAACTTGATTAAACACAAATTGCAATAGTAAGTAAGACCTTTAAGGTATAAGTAGACAAAAATGAAAATAATGTCGCGGCCCATGAAAGATTTCTGCTCTTACTTTACAGGTCCGTCTTTAGACCTTGCCACTCCAATAGGCGGCGACGGATATCACTTTGTCGTTCGCTGTTTTTAAGTCATCTATACTGCATGTCTTCCTCATTTGTGGTCATATTAGTAGATGGGCATCATCCAGTTCCTCTCCAGGAGTTTAATTTTTTTTTTTTTAAATAAAAAAAATGAATATGTCCTTGTTAAACAAGTACATATACATCTTCCTACGTTCCCTAAAATAAGCAAATAAATGCTTGTGCTATAGGTGAACGAAATTGGTCGAGGCAGGATTCGAACTCGCGACCACTGGATTACTAGCCCAGCGCGCTAAGCGCTCTGCCATCGACCCATCTAAATTAATATATTATTAATTATTAATAATTGAAAAGGTTATTAAGAGAGGAACAAATATATATAAGAGGGCAAAACGTACATATAAACCTACATGTAAATACAAAATTTTGACATACTTTGTAACCTGCCCCCTTAGACAACGTGTCATTTAGCTCAAGAAAAAATAACTCAATGGAAATGACAGTTTTCACGTGACTGGCAACTGTTACTTCCATACATTGAGTTATCTTTCCTTGAGCTAAATGACACATTGTCTAGGGGGGCTGGTTGGTTAGAAGAAATTTTCTAAATAGCAATAAGCCCGTCATTGAGTAATATATTAATTTGTTTATATTATGTTCAAAAAGGTAAATAAATAAATACAAAATCAAAAGAAAATTAAATCGAAATAAAAAGTAGGTACTTACAAAAATACATAAATACTTTGGCAAATTTTTTTTTTAATTAAAAAAATGAATATGTCCTTGTTAAACAAGTACATATACATCCTCAAAAACTTGAGACTGACCAAGAACGCCAAAAGGCGAAGGTCAAAAGAAAAAAAAAACATATACATCTTCCCATGTTCCCACAGAACAGACAATCTATAGAAGTAGCATATCTGTTAAACACATGTTAAAATCATCCAAATATTGAAGCCACTTGGGCTGAGGAATGGGGTACAATGTGGGGATAGGCACACCCTTAAAATGTTCAGGGCCGAAACACCTGATGCTTTCACAACGACAGATGACGGTCAAATGGTCAATGGTATTTAGACGAACAGTAGGTACGCAGACGAATTTGTTAAAATACTTCTATAGATTGTCTGTTCTGTGCTATGTTCCCTAAAATAAGCAAATAAATGCTTGTGTTTTAGGTGAACGAAATCGGTCGAGGCGGGATTCGAACTCGCGACCACTGGATTACTAGCCCAGCGCGCTAACCGCTCTGCCATCGACCCATCTAAATGGAAAGACATAGGAGATTTTTTTTTAAATAAGTGGATTATGACCAACATTAAATTCTAGTTGTCATCAAACATCTTGAGCCATTTCGCTGAAAAGGGGGGCGATTTGCAAGTAAACCAACAAAGCAAAAAGACACAAATTTTCACTCTGCGCACCCGAAAGCCTGGTTCAAGATATTTGGCGAAAACTATACCAAATATAATTTTTTATATTGTATCATGTTTTTATTTACTTTTTCATAATTTGATGAAATACATTTATATTTATTTTACAACACACGAAATATTTTGTTTCAAATGATCTCATGAGCATAGGAATAATAAATAACATTAATAATGTAATTCATTAAATTACTACAATCATGAACTACCAGAGTTATAAAAAGATTACCTCGCCAGATGTGGAGCTGAAGCTAATGTAAGATCGCAAGTTCTACAGTGAGCGGGAAGTTCACAGTACCGACTTCTACATTGAGGACATAGATGGCCTCCACTCGACACTTTACTTGGATCTTCGGTATCCTCTAAATGACTACGACAAAAAAAAATGAAATAGATCAAATAAAAGTAAATACAACGCTTCGTGGGATGAATTAAATATGGAGACGCTCATAAAACAAAGGTCAAATGTTCGCCCATAGCCGCAACCTTCAACACTGTCCAAGACATGGTCAATATTTTTCCAGTCTTACTAATAAACATGTTGTAAAAGTTACACGACCGTTTAACACCCGCGTAGGCAAAAACTTTACGAATAAACGCTGTTTATCAGATCAGTTGGTTAACAACTGTGTATCTCTCATATAAATTTTACACAATGCTTACACGGGAATATTCCCAGTATCAAATGCCAGGAAACGCAGAGGTAGCTACTTGGGAAGGATAAAAATATAGATAAGTTGAATTAAATTTGACTTAGTTATTTTTACGTTTAAATTTTTGTAACACTCATCATAGCTAGGTATTTATAAATATTGTACGGATATTTATCAAAGGGTGGCGGCACTATAATATGGCTGGAATTAAATGCTAGCAGTGAAAAAATTTACCACTATTTTAAATTAATTTATTTGATAAAAAACAGATATTAAGACGAACACAGTGTAGTTGCAGTAAATCATTTGCTTCTGGAATTTTGTGTTCTGGGTTTGATTCCCAGCAAAGGAGAAATATAATAAAAATGATTTCTCAGGAAATTATTTTTTTTCTGCTGTAGGAAACACTGATACACTGGTGTAGGAAAGTGTTCATAAATAAATAAAGTGATTAACAGTAATTATTTTCCCATGAAACTACATCTGTTAAATTATAAACTCACCACATGCAAACAGTAAGTAAAGGATCTTTGGAGTCATCGTCCTGCCCAGATATAGATCCATTATGAGGGAATCCCATCTTCACTAGACAGGCAGCTGTAGGCTTGGCATGCGCTGGAGGATACACATGTCCCATTAGTATGGAATGAAAGTGGCAATCATCCAATATCACCTGTTATTAAAACAAAATCGTCATATCATTTATCACAAAAAATATCAACACTACTCTGCTACTAATTTTGTACCCATTTCTAATTTTCATAGTGGCATCTATTAACAAACTTGGAAACTATAAGATGTGAAACAAAAGATCCAAAAAAACACATAAAACTGTATTTTCAGATATTTTAAAGTTTGTGACAATTTTTCACGATTTTTACACAACCAAATTTTGATTTCTATAGATAGAGAAAAAATATTTTGAAAAAACATTATTAATGAAAATATATACTTTTGGCGGTTTCAATCATAGATTTTTATTATAATATACTAGATGTAGTACTCCGTGCAAAAAGTGAGTCATGAATATCGCACGTTTGACATTTTGGTTGGCAACATATTTCAGTTTTCCTTACATTTCAGCACATCTTAGATAACTGTTGTCTAAATCTTAATAAAAAAAGTGTTTATTTCGACAAATAAATCCGAAAACAATTCACATTAGTCGTTATTCTCTATATAAAAATGATGTGGTCTGCCAACCCCCTAGTGAGGTAAAAAATTTCATTATAATATTTATTTTTTTTGATATATTGAATTTATTGTTCTTTATTTTGGAAATAAATAAAAAAAAAGTTTAATATGTAAATACATATTACATAAAATAATCTTTCATTGTAATTTGTTTTTTGATAGCCATTACATACATTCTTTCGGTGTTAGAATTTATTTTTCATATCAGTTATCGAATGTGCATAAAAAGGTTTTTTTTTTTTTTTATAAAGTGTATGAAATATGCTACATAATTTAAATAATAAATTAATGCGGGAATACATATTGTCCTCAGCAATAAAAAAATATGAGAAATAGCCGATTATTGATAACTTAAATTGAAAATAATAAAAACATTCAGATGCACTAGAAAGAAAAAAAAACATAAATGTATTGATGAACTAAATATAATATTTTAAGTTATTTTTAATATAATTATAACAGAGAATGAATAACCACCATATCTTAAATAGTAAATAACTTACCCCGTATGTTCCTCCAGTTTCTTGACATAAATGTCTGCAAACTCGTACTTCAGCAGCCAATCCAATCACTGAACAACGAACACCATCTGATTTCAATGTCTAAAAATAGAAATAAAACTCTCTAAATGTCTTTCATAATCCACTTTGGAAGTTGTTTTAATGTATGCTGAAATTATTGAGCAGAGTAGAATTTCATTAAAGAAAAAGTTGGTCATTTATAACTACAAAGCCAAAAAAACTTATTGTGTACCTGTATTGTTTGATGAATATCTCCAGGATCACAAGTAGTCAAACTTGCACTGATGATCAACACTTCTTTGCATGCGTGTGTTGGCAGAACACGCAACTGTTTAGCACACGTTTCGAGGGCATTTTGTAAAGATGGTTCACCGACCAATGCAGAATCCATCAAACTAAAATTATAATAAAGTTTGACTGGATGCAATGAAGGTCTGTCTCTCATGTGTCAAGAAAATTCCAAAAATAAATAATAATCGAATTTTTATTGTCATAAAGTGCCATTTTATGGGAAAAGACTATTTCAAGGACGCTTTTGCTTATTTGTTGGCTCTGCGAAACAATGAAGTCTAAAACAATTTACTGAAGGTCCCAAAACTCAGAATACGCACTTCAGAAGGCAATTTATTACATTTAATAGGTCCTTTCACACTGAAACCATGATCAAAGTAAGCAGCCTTATTGGCTCTATCCAATTTGAGATGGTATAAAAAATGCATCAGGGCTACGTTATATCTTTCAAATTTTTTAAATTCATCTGTGGAAATTCGAAAAATCAGATTTTGTCAGTCGGATTTTGGCCGAAGTTAGAGCTGAATGTTCGGCCCTAACTACTAATAAATGTTTTAATTTGTGTCAATATTGTTATAACTATTTAAACAATTCAAATAAGCCTAATTCACACGCTACTCAGTTTTTTATTATTTTTAACAGCTGACTGAAAACTTCGGCCTTTTTTTGACCAAAGGTAGACAAAGATGAAGCCGAAGCTTCAGTCAGATACTAATTATAATACGCGATACATTATGAAGAAATTGCATATTATTATTTGCATACTGACACATATTATACAATAAAAAAAATTCAAAAGTAACCTTTGCAATATTCTTATGTGTCTCCTGGCACTACCACCCAATGGACTGATCTTCTCTGCTCTTTTGTTCTTCATCACAATCACACCGAGTTGGCTCAGGGGATTCTGATCAAAAAATTCTTCAATGAACTCCTCCAAAAGCTAAAAACAAATTTCAGAATTAAATAATTATTTTATAGACTTACATTATTTGCTAATCTTTTTTGTACATAAGATACAAATATATTGTACAATTATCACTAAACATCTAGAAAAATCAAGTGGGTGCGCAGAAGACAAAAAGTTTCAAAATGTTTGGGGATAATTACTTATACTAATTAATTACTTAATTAGGTAATTACTTATTTTGTCATACTTCAAATGGAACAAGAGTTGATGAGACTTACTTTAATTGAGCACAGAAACCTTGTGGGTTTAAGATCTTGACATGTCATAGCTTCGGAAGCATCCAGAACAAGGTACAAATACCTCATCATGCCCAGTCTGGGTCTGCCTCGTCTTTCAGCCAATCTTTTTCTCTTTTCCCGCTGAACAATATCCGCCACTGATGCTTCCAGAAGTCCATCGTCATCTTCTTTGATTGCTTCCCTAAAAACAAAATATTTTTATTGAACATACAGCAATGCCTTTATAGCTATAAAAACATATTTGGCTTTTAAATCTTATATTACACATAAGGAAAATTTAAACTAGATTATTTGAACTACGAATATTTTTGACAAATATTAAAGTTACAATAACAATGAGAAAAATGAATTACCAAGTTTTTTCATAGCCCGTTTCCCATCTGTACTCTTTCTGTTCTTCGTCGTCACCCATCGTAACTTTGTATACAAAAGTTTATTTATTTAATTAGATGATTTTTTTTTATAATGCCGCAATTTTAGGTTAAAAATCTAAAAATTAACAACATAAATATACTAATATACATAGGTTATGTATGTGATGTATATAAAAAGGTACTGCCTCCGTGACCAGCCAGCTGGTTAAAAAATATTTAACCAGCAAACGGAAGTAATTTTGATTTAGAAATTTGACAGGACGGCGTTTGACATTTATTTACACAGCATTTCCGGTTTTTACTTTACTTTGACAAGTTTGAGATTGAGTGACGTTTGCCGCGCTTTGTGCAAACTTCTATCGTTCGTCGAACTTCGAGCCATTTGTGGATAGAGCCAATAAAAAGAGATAAATCAAAACATTGTGGATCGTTTTCATCTGTGTCGTGTTTCATAAGTTTCGTGCTTACTGACAGAACGCTAAAATTTTTTAAATATGTTGAAAATTGGAGATAAATTCGACAGTTTTGAGAGCTTTTGGGAAAGGCTTGAGGAATATAAAAAAAGAGTTCTCAGCGAATTTTGGATACGAGATTGCAGAACATTGAAGAACCACGCCAAAAGGCATCCTCACGGTTTTGCCGCCAATGCAGATCCGAAACTTTTGTATTCCCATTTAAGGTTGGCCTGCATAAATGGAGGAAGAAAACATCTACCAGCAAACAAAGTTCGCAAAACGTTTACTTTTCGCCAAAACTGCAAGAGTGGGATGTTTTTGAGATTGGTAAATGGGAAACTAGAACTGAAAGAACTTTGCGAGGAGCATTCTCATCCGGTTTCTGAAACTTTATTCCGTTCCCTGCCTCAACAAAGGCTCAAGATTCCGGAAACACTTAGATCAAATGCTAGGGCTGTTTTAAGTGCTCGTGGTAACAAAAAAATTCTCCAAAGTAGAATAATCCAAGAATCTGGATGTCACGTGACACTAAAGGACCTTACTAACTTAAACAGGAAACCTGCAATAAAAAAACGTCTCGATGAGTGTATCAACATCTTGACTAATATATATAATTGTGAAGTACAGGTATTGTTGAAAGGAGATAATTTAGAATGTTTATATTTTCAGGACAACAAAATGAAATTATTATTGGAGTCATTTCCTGAAATGTTATTCATTGATGGAACATATTGTTTACATGAGAGCCGTGCAGCTACATATTTAATCATGGTGGAAAATTCTGAAGGACAAGGAGAAGTCGTTGCTGTTGGGTTACTGTTAAATGAACATCAAGAAAATATTGAATGGTTCATAAATACATTCAAAAATCTTAACCCACTAACATCCAAAACACAGGTGGTAATGTCGGATAAGGATGCCAATGAACGGTCTGTATTAAAAAAATTATTTCCTGAAGCTAAATTACAAATATGTCTTTTCCATACTTTGCAAATTTTCAATAGAGAGGTATCTCATAAGAAAATGAACCTGACTGCTATGCAGTCTGAGGTTTCAAAAATTTTTTTACAAAAATTAGCTTATGCGAGCTCTGAGGATGAATACAATAGTGTTTCTTTTGATATGAAAAACAATGCTCAAGTACCAAAAATTGTGATTGAATATTTTGAAAAAAACTGGGAGCCTATAAAATCTGAATGGGTGTTATATTTGACTTTAAATAACATGTGTTTCCTTAATAAAACAAATAATAAAGTTGAAAATATGAATCTACAATTAAAGTCTGTAATTACCAAATATTCTAATTTAGAAGATTTTATTAAACACTTTTTTATTGTTTTAAATTCAATTAGAGTAAATAGAAACATAAATAATTCCAAACATTTGCATAAAATTTCTTCTCAAATGTACACTAATGATTCACCTCAAGACTTGTACCAAAAACATTTGACAAATTTTGCATTCAAACATGTTAACCAACAATTTGCTCTCATGAGTTCAATACAAATATCTCATCAAACAGATGTTAATTACGCTCTTCTGCAGTCCTCGGAAGGTTTGTTGCTGGTAACTCCATTAACTTGTGAGTGCCATTTTCGATGTTCCATGGCTCTACCATGCAGACATATTTTAAAATTTAGAGAAATTTGTAATATACCTCTTTTCGAAAAAGAATTATGTTTAGAACGTTGGTCACGGACTTACTTTCTTTCATGCTACAACCAACAATCAAACAATCAGGCTACCATTCAAAATCAAGTTTGTGTTCAAAGTGTTGCTCATGAATATGATAAAAAAAAGAAATTGAGTAATCATGAAAAATATAAATTAATGAATTTAGAGTGTTTAAAATTATCAAAGATTTGTTCGGAGATCTCATCATCAGTATTTTATGAACGATTAGAATCTATAAAACAATTGTGCCAATATTGGTCAGAAAACGAACATTCTGGTAGTATTGATAACAAAAATAATCATTTTGATATAGTTTTACCTCAGGTTAGTGGTCAAGATTCACAGAATATTATGGTTTGCGATGATGATAATGCATCAAATATTTTATTAAGGAAATCTGATGTTGAGTTATGTGAAGGTAAACGTGAAACTGGTCATCTCGATATAGCTTTACCTCAGGTTAGTGGTCAAGATTCACAGGATATTATGGTTTGCGATGATGATAATGCATTAAATATTTTATTAAGGAAATCTGATGTTGAATTATGTGAAGGTAAATTTGAAACTGGTCCTGATATAAATTTGATAAATATGGAGCATGACTATTGTTCTCCGATTTCTTTATGTGATGTTAAAATTCCATCTGTTAAAGTTCGTGGTAGACCCAAAAGCTTAGGAAACACGGTTATTGGCTTGAAACGAAAATCAAAATGAAGTATTATCATTATATTTAGGACATGTACGTCTATCTACATAGGTATCAATTATTTATTGTTGTAAAAATCTTTTTATTCTCTGAGGATCCACATCAGCTTAATTTAGCAATATTAAGTTTTAGATTATTGACCTCAAAGCATTTCAAAGGAAGAAAATACATACATACACACCATCACGCCATGTACCTCACGGGGTAGACAAAGAGAACCGAACGCCATTTATTTCTATCTTGACACACATTCATCGCCTCGTCAACATTCATACATCGTCTTATTCATGTTCGTCTGTTGTTTACGCTTCTAACATTTCCGTATTCAAAATACCGTTCACATGGACGTGCCATCCCTTCCTTGGGAGGCCCCGACCTCTCATCCCATTCCTGTCCGCAATGTATGTTTTCTTCAATAGGCGTTCCTCATTCATTCTCCCCATGTGGCCAAACCATCTCAATGTGTTCAACTGCATTTAATCTACTTTCATGCGACTTCTGCCATTTCCAGGTTTCACTTGCATATGTCAAAGTTGGCATTAAGATAGCGTTATGAATGGCAACTTTAGCATCCTTTGATATGCTGTGGTCATTTATAACTGGTTTAAGTGCTCCATTCACTCTGTTTCCTGCCATAACTCTTCTTTCAATCTCCTTATCAATCTGTCCATTGCGTCAAAGAGACAAAGTAAGTAGAGAATAATATAATAGCCTAGGAGACAGCGATTTTGAACTTACGTCATTTTGTACACTAGCCCATACAATATTTATACTTACCTATACTTAAGTCAAAGTGTAAAGGCTGGTTTTTTTCCTGTAAAAGGATACCACAGCATGTAACAACTATTGGGTATACAAATCCTAAGTAGTGGTGACTTCAGGAGATAACAGCCTTTAAATTGCCGAAAGTTGCTATTTTCACTCAGTTTAATAAATCGTTATATTTCTTTAAATGTGTCTTTCGGGGTTTCCACCAACCAAAGTATCTGTCAATGGAAGGCGTGATACCTAGTAGTCTTCCGTAGTAAATATACAAAAATCACGCTTTATACTCTAACGCTTCATACTATAACTATGCGAAATACTATACGAAAGCGCCGACCGCTTGCGTATACTAATTTTGATGGCTCGATGGAGCGCCCGTGAGTGTGATGAAAATTTTACAATGCTCCAAATGGAGCCGGTCCATATGGAACGATGCCGAATGGCACGATCGTGAATAAGCTGCTTTAGTGTTTAGTCAAGTACAGTGGGTTGTACAAATCCTTTGGCAGTCCATTACATGTTTTTGATGCTATATAAAAATCCATATCTTTCTCTATTTGTGTTCGGTATCTAACCTCTGCAATAGTTTTTTGATCTGATATTATAACTTTATGTCGCCATTCAATGAAATATGCAGGTTTATTTTGATTAAACTATTTTTGATTTTATACATATTTTTGCTTTTTCAAAGTATATAATGTTATGTTTACTAATGAATGAATTAATAATAATTTATTTCCAACATTATAAATAAATTATTACAAAGGAACAAGTTAGTTAGTTTATACCTAATTACAATTGTACAATTATTATGTTTTTTCCACACATTTGGATATTTTACTGCCTCGCTAGACATAGTCTGTTCTGAAGCAGTATTAGTTTTGAATTGCTATGGCTACTCTGCGATCATATGATTTGTTTTCTTTTTTTTTACATACTCCATTCACTTAGAACATCGGCAACCAGGATAAAAACTCTAAAACCTCTATCTCAAAAAATCCAAGAGTACCGAGGCAGATCCTTCTCTTCCAATCTGCATCAGCCAACGAGTAACAAGGTCTTTGAAATTTTTCCCATCATGCGATATGTTTTGTTCAATATCCATAATTATTTTATTATAAAGTCTTGGTGCCAAAAACTATAGCCGCTGTGCATGTGTCGTTTTTGGTTGTGGCGGTATTAGCTGATGTCTGTTTCTAGTGCCATGTATATATATAAGTGCTCCATTCACTCTGTTTCCTGCCATAACTTTAAACTAAAAATTTGGTCTATACATCCTTAGCCCCCCACTAACTCTCCTTGGACATCCCATATCTTGCTTTCAGTCACCTTACATACTGTATGATCCAGGATTCTTGCATACATCTTACCAACTGAGCTTAGCAGTTACATGAAAAGTTACATGAATTAAATTTAATTCAGTAATAAATAATGACATGTTATCAGAGATATTAACTTTAATAAATTGAACTTGATGTGTATATTGAGTATATATGTAGTACAGAGGGTGTGTCCTCTTCTCTGATATGGGTTAACAGTGTTTACCATATTGTAAAAATACAAATTAATTATGGAAATATTATTAAAAGTCCATCCACAGCGGCATTAAATAAAAACATACCATCATTGTTTCTATTGTTATTTTATATCCATTTTTATTTTATTTCACTGTTTCTATAATAATTAATTATTTTTTTATTTTAATAAAATATTTGCAAAATAAAAAATAAATAATTTGTCAACATGATGTTTTTTTATTCCTAGGAATTATTATTGTGATTACTCACAGACTCACCACAAACCAACTATAGTAAATTAAGTTTCATGAGTGAAACGATTAGTGTTAGACTTTAGGGCTGAATCATATTATATAGTGCATTGATAACTCTTTTGTTTCTACTTACTATTACACCATGGTACCTATATTTCAATAATGTGGTAACCAGTGAATGCTGTGGGTGTATGTATAAAAACACACCATTCAATATGCGTTAACGTTTATATAACATCTAGAACAGGTACCTTATTGGTTACAAAGATGTTGCAGACCTTATGGAAGTTTTATGAACACCTGACTTTTATAAGACACTCGAAAAAATATCAGAGTGAGGGAGTTATTCTACAATCTGGGGATTCCCACAGGAAGTGAATGACTCTTTAACAATAGGCCATGTAAAAGTGGAAGATTGTTTTAAGTGCTAACTATGATCTCAGTTTTTGTTCTATGTCGACCGTCGTTTCACAAATTATTCACAAAACTATTATATTAGGCGGAGCTGCTTCAATTACAATACATACTTTAGACAATTCGATATAATACATAAATCACAAGCAGATTTCAAATCATACATTTTACAATTATTCAATAAATAGTACCTATACCTAAATTTATTACCTACTTTCATCATAATTTGTCTCGCTTACACAATATACTTACACTTTCACCCTTTAATTTTAATTATTATTTTTTCTGTAACAATTTATTATAATTTTTTTCACCTTTAAATTTTTTTTTACTATTTTTTTCTGTAAAAGTATGATTAAATATACATTACTATATGTGAAAACATTTAATTGAGATGCAATGTACCATCCATATTTATTATAACTGTTGTATATTCTTTTATCATTGTATCTTGTTTGTTTTCCTAAATAAATAAAAAAAAAAATTACCAGGAAAATTAAATATTGGGCAACTGTATAGTTTTTGTAAGTCTTAATATTATACCATTTTTGAATTATAAATTAGCTATAAACCACTTGTTTTTTGAGTCACTTCGCGACATGTTTCGGAAGCGCTGTCCTTCCATCGACCGGCGTGTCGAGACTAACATGTTGAATTTGTGTGTATCTGTCTGTGAAGCGAGGGGGGTGGCAGTTGAGGGTTGGTTGGGTTAGTGGGGGGAGGGGAGTATTGTGAAGTGTTTTTGTTTTTGATGGAGAATATATTAAGCATTGGAGAAGTGTTATGAAAGGTATGGTTATTTATAAGTTTTATACCGGAATTTATGTGTTTATGTATTTCGAGCGTTTCGTAGTTGTTAAGTCGGTATCCTTTATTCTGTGTTTCATGCAATAGTTTTAGTTTGTGGTTATTGAAAGAGTGATTAGTTTGGATAATGTGGTTAGCAAATTCTGAGAAATTATTGTTGTTTAAGCATCTTCTGTGTTCGTTAATTCTTATATTTAGGTTACGTGATGTCTGTCCTATGTAGTGTTCATTACAGTCACCACATGTTATTCTATAAACTCCACTTTTTTCTTTGTAATTTCTTTTAGTTTTAGAATTTAATAATGATCTACTGATGTTGTTGTTGGTGTAAAATGCAGCTTTGATACTAGTTGGCAGTGTATTTTTTATTTTTATAGAAATAGGTCCTGTGTATAGAATTTTTCTCCATTTTTGTTCTGTATTTAGGTTGTTGGTGTTGAATGGATATATGTATTGGTCAGTTGTTTTTTGTTTTTGTTTTTTGTCGAGCATGCTGTCTATTATTTTGTAATTGTAGCCGTTATTCAATGCGATTTGTTTGATGATGTGTAGTTCTTGTTGGAAGTTGTTTTGTGTCATAGGTATATTTATGTCGAGCATGCTGTCTATTATTTTGTAATTGTAGCCGTTATTCAATGCGATTTGTTTGATGATGTGTAGTTCGTGTTGGAAGTTGTTTTGTGTCATAGGTATATTTATGTCGAGCATGCTGTCTATTATTTTGTAATTGTAGCCGTTATTCAATGCGATTTGTTTGATGATGTGTAGTTCATGTTGGAAGTTGTTTTGTGTCATAGGTATATTTATGTCGAGCATGCTGTCTATTATTTTGTAATTGTAGCCGTTATTCAATGCGATTTGTTTGATGATGTGTAGTTCGTGTTGGAAGTTGTTTTGTGTCATAGGTATATTTATGTCGAGCATGCTGTCTATTATTTTGTAATTGTAGCCGTTATTCAATGCGATTTGTTTGATGATGTGTAGTTCGTGTTGGAAGTTGTTTTGTGTCATAGGTATATTTATGTCGAGCATGCTGTCTATTATTTTGTAATTGTAGCCGTTATTCAATGCGATTTGTTTGATGATGTGTAGTTCGTGTTGGAAGTTGTTTTGTGTCATAGGTATATTTATGAGTCTGTTTATCATGGAATGGAAGCTAGCAAGTTTGTGGGAGATGGGGTGGGACGAGGAGTTAGGTATGACAGTGTCTGTTGTGGTGGGTTTTCTGTAGATAGCAAGATCTAGTTTATTGTTTATAATTTGGATTATGAGATCTAAGAAATTTATTGTGTTATCGTGAATTTGATTTTATCGTGTAGGCTGTTGATATGTGTAAGAAAAGCATTTAGTTGTCTATCGGTTCCGGTGGTTTATAGCTAATTTATAATTCAAAAATGGTTTATATTAACTACCACAAAATATCCGCCGAATCATTAAATGATACTTAATATTATAATTTACAGAATCATTTTGGGTCCTCTATTTTTTCAATTTATATACAAATCACTTGGAATCCTTCTTCGAATCATGTCGCCCAGGTCAAGAACCCAAGATGTGATAGTGTGCATTGAGGAAATATCTAACTGGATGCCCATATATAAATAATTAAAAATCAATCCAACAAAGACATAATTTATGTGACTGCCTTCTCCAAGGAGACAGTTTTTTAAATATGACCCCATATATACATCAAAGGCACTAATACTTTAAAACGCACCAAATTTCTAGGTGCTTATATTGACAATGGACTTTCTATAGATAAACAAGTCTTAACTACTGTACTTATTATTGAAAAAAACCAGACGATGCCTCTCAACTAATGGAGCCAAAACTCTTATAATAATGACTTGGTTGTATCTCGCATAGTATAATATGGTATCCTTGCCAATTTACCTCCCACGCTTCCAAGTAAGTTCAAAGACTACAATTACTTAGTCTTCAATGCTGCACACTGTTTCATACAAGAAACACATATATTATAATATTATTTTTACAGAGGTGGTGTATACCAAATATATATACCTACCTACTTTTTCAATTTTATTATTTTTCTTGATTTAAAATATATATTTCACTTGCTCCAATTCATACTGGAAGGCATGATAGAAGGTGGACGAGGGACTGGGAGGACACAGATGTCCTGGCTGCGTAATATCAGGGAATGGACGGGCTTCAGAACTGTGGAGCAGATATTCCGGGCAGCACAGGACAGAGTGATCGCATCGACGTCGGGGGTTCCTGACAGGGAACCAGCAGAAGAAAACAAATATATAGCCATACCTACTTTTCTTCCGAGAAGCATAATTTGCATATACTGAGTAAAGATGGAGGAAGACTGGGTTCTATTCATGAATATTAACTCACTCTGCTCGTCATTTCACTAATCAGGTGTTCCTAGTACTGCTGGTCCGAGTAATCGTTATGTGTAAATAAGGCATTACTGACCATCCATCATCATATTATGTAGATTAAAATGGCAGGCCTCTACACTGCTCCATTGAAACATATTTATTTCTACTCCATATTCATGAAACTTGTCACACATATTTTATTATCATCATTAGAGACACAGGTATGTAAGAACGCCATACTGTCATCAGCGGATAATGTAATTGGACAAGCACCAACTAGTAGAAGAGCCTTGTGGTTTGATGACGAATGTCAGACCGCCACAAACCTGAAAAACGAAGCATATAAAAGGATGCTGCAACGCAGCCGCACTAGACAATCACAGCTTGAATATAAAACCTGTAGACAAAATGAAAAACGGATACACCGAAGGAAGAAAAGAGAACACCTGAAGAAGGAAATGGAGGATGCGGAAAGGTTTAACAGAGAGAACAATAGCAGGATGTTCTATAAGAAGATAAATGATCAAAGGAAGGAATTTAAACCACGATCATGCCTCTGTAAGGACACTGAAGGCAACATACTCAGTGATAAACAAGCCATCCTGAACAGATGGGTACAACATTTTGACCAACTCCTATATATAGGAGCGGAAACCACTGATCCCATCGATACACCACAAAGTGCGAATATTCAGGATGATGAACAACACCCTGATGCTAGACAACCCTCTCTCAGCGAAGTTCGGAGTGCCATTGGTAACCTCAAAAACTACAAGGCACCTGGATTAGACGGTATACCGGCGGAGCTATATAAGAATGGTGGAGAAGATCTGATAAATATGATCCACAAGATTATGACACAGATATGGATGGATGAGACTCTACCAACTGAATGGAATAAAGGAATTATATGCCCCATTCATAAGAAAGGCGATCAATTGACATGCTCAAATTACAGGGGAATTACATTGCTAAACGTTGCATATAAAATATTCTCGATAATACTATGCCAGCGTCTCTCGCCGCACGCGGAAAGAATTGTTGGCCAGTATCAAACTGGATTCAGATCGGGCAGATCATGTACGGACCAGATATTTACCATACGTCAGGTGTTAGAGAAGACCCGAGAATATAATATCGAAACCCACCATCTATTTATCGACTTTAAAGCAGCGTATGATAGCATAAATAGAAGGAAACTGTACCTGGCAATGAGAGAGTTCAGTATACCAGAAAAACTCATTCGAATGACTGAGCTCTCGATGTCGAGATTGGAATGTCAAATAAGAATACAGTCAGACCTTTCGGAATCGCTCAACACATTGAATGGCTTACGTCAGGGCGATGCACTCGCCTGCATTCTCTTCAATATTGCTCTCAAAAAGGCAGTGCGTGATTCAAAAATTGATATTAATGGAATAATTTTTCACAAATCCCTACAAATCTTGGCCTATGCTGACGACATAGATATTATGGCGAGAGAGCATTGCGAGAGGGTTTCATTGGCCTTGAAAGAGCTGCAAGGGAGGTTGGACTGATTATTAACGAACAAAAGACAAAATATTTACTGTCCAACCCATTGATTACGAGCCCACCTCTGGTGCCCTTTGATGTTGGAAACTATAGTTTCAAAGCAGTGGACAGGTTTACCTATCTTGGCTCACTCATAACCAACATCAATGAAGTTGGGGATGAAATAAAAAGAAGAGTAACAGCAGCAAAAAAATGTTATTTTGGGTTGCAAAACCAATTAAAGTCTGGTATAGTATCAAAGAGAACAAAAGTCCAACTGTACGAGACTCTCATACGACCAGTCTTAACATATGCTGCTGAAACGTGGACCCTAACAAAGGTCGATGAAACAAGGTTAAACACCTTTGAAAGAAAAATATTGAGACGCATTTATGGCCCCGTAGGCGAAAATGGAGCCTGGCGTATCAGGTACAACCACGAACTGTACCAGTTGTACTCTGATGTACACGTCACTCAGTACATCAAAATATGCTGGCTCCGATGGCTGGGTCACGTAGCGAGAATGGACGAAACCTGTCCACTAAAAAGGATATTCGCTACAAGACCAATGGGCAGAAGAAGCGTTGGTAGGCCAAAACTGAGATGGTTAGATGGAGCAGAGAGGGACTTGCGGACGATGGGCATTGTAAATTGGCGGCAGGAAGCGATGGTCAGGGAGGGGTGGAGGGAGCTTCTGAAGGTGGCCAGGACCCACGATGGGTTGTAGCGCCACTGATTATTATTAGAAACACAGTATGATGTACAGCTGATCTTGCTCATACATATTAATAAATTTCGGTAATCATTTTCGTATCAAATAAATATTTATACCCATAAAAATATAAACAATACAATACTTATAAGGAACAAAACTCTATCATTCAAAACAAAGGGATGACATTATCTCCAGACAAAGAGTTACACCAAAATATATTTGATGAGAGTTGACCGGTAATAATACAATTAATCCTAATACAAAGTATCTCTTTTCTATGCCTAATATCTACCTACAAAATAAATTGAAAAGCTGCGAGTCATAGTAATAATTGTACTATCCGCGGTACATTCAGAGTGGAACATAACCAAACCATAACATACTATCTACTTTGATAGCTATTATACATTTGACAGTTCCATATATCATTGCCACAGGTTAAACAAGAATTTTATTTAAAATAAAATTATTTATTACGTAATGGCAACACTACTAGTCATTTTTTCAAGATGGCGCTGGCTGGTCAAATAATTTTTAACCAGCTGGCTGGTCACGGAGGCAGTACCATATAAAAATATAAACTGACATTGACGGAATCATCTCTTTTCTATGCATAAAATGTTCTTTTTATCACATAGATTTTCATATAATATACTAGATGTAGTACTCCGTGCAAAAAGTGAGTCATGGAATATCGCGCGTTTGACGTTTTGGTTGGCAACATATTTCAGTTTTCCTTACATTTCAACACATCCTAGATAACTGTTCTCTGCATCTTTATAAACGAATTGTTTTTTCGGCAAATAATTCCGAAAACAATTCACATTAGTCGTTATTCTCTATAGAAAATAAAATGTGGTCTACCATATATAAATTTATTCATTATAAAAGTGTTTTTATTTTAAATTTAGATCTAAGTAAATTATGACAAATGTGAGAACAATGACACAAAAGAGAAAAATTAGCTTAAATTACAAGTGAGTATGCATTATTCTTCAAGGGAATCCAGAAGGAAAAAGACCTCTGAAACAATGGTGTGACATTGAGGAATACACACAACAGGAGATTTATTCAGCGGCATGAATAAATCTCAAGATCTGCATACAAAGAGTAAAAGATAATCACCATTGAAATTACATGACGCATTACTTGGGTGGATGGATAGTATTTGAGTACACCAAGTGTAGTAAATAAAGTAATCGAAATTTAATCATATTTGAATTATATAAGCTATAAACCACTATTTTTATGAGTTTCATAAAAAAAGTGGTTTATGTGATTCGAATATATATGGTTAATATTAACTGCCACAAAATATCCGCCGAATCCTTAAATGATATTAATCGAAATTTAATTTATTTACAGTTATAACATGGGGGTGGAGTGACCTTGTCAAGTCCTCTACAGAATTTTCTATCGCTGAAGCCTTTCGTCGAACCCACGGCCACAAGCAGGACCATTCAGCGGGGTCAAAATATGAACTTAAACATATCCTGCATGTAGGTATTCAAGGCCGTAGCTAGGGGGGATCAAGGGGGTTTCATCCCCCCCGAAATGAAAAAAAGAATATATTTCTTTAGTAAGTAACAATGAGACTGCAGTTACATACGGTGCACCCATTTCACTCTGTTGTTACGGTGCACCCATTTCAAAATTTTGCATGAATAAAATAATTATTGAAATATATTTAATAATTCAGCATTTTTATGACATTTTTTTTAGCGTGACACTGAGTCAGGTATACTGGTACATGCTCGCACATACATTAGATTTTTAGATGTTCTTATTTTTCCAGGACGCGTGAGACAAACATCTTATTACTTAAAATGACTGCTTTATGCTCGCTTGGTACTCGCACGGGAATACGCTCGCGGGGAGATTTGTTTTTACTGTTTCACGCTAAACCCTCCCCCCCCCCGAAATTATTTTCTGGCTACGGCCTTGTAGGTATTATATGGATGATATATAAATCATATTTTATTTTATTTGTATTGCTTCACGTGCAACTAACAGGTACTGCGTTAAATTAATTTTACACGCACCCAATAACATGTTACCTCATTCTAGACTCTTATGATATTCATAGTCTCATAGACTCAGGGTGAAAACATAATTTAAAACTGTGTCGCCACCGGGAATCGAACGCTCAATATTTGTGTGTATGATTTATGAATCATTTATTTGAAGTAATTGCCAGCCAACGAGTGAATATCTACAGCTAAAACGAAAATGTATCTTAAAAGAGGGAAACGTAAAATTGAATGAAAAATAAGCATGTATGTGAAGGTGCATTATTGCATAATATGAATAATTTCAAGATATTTACAACGTATGATTCTCTCTGTCTGTAAACCATATAATGTGATTGTACTGTTTTTATATGTTAAAATATTTTTATGTATCAAATCCATATATTGAGATTGTAGGTACTGTTTTTGTATGTTTGGTAAAGAATGAAACTGAACAGAATGAAAATGAATTTGTTAAGGTCATGAAAGCCATTGAAAGGATTTAGAAATGGTTTTTATGTTTGATGCGATAGCTAGTAATCTAAATTTAAATTATTTACAGTTGTAGCTTGGGAGTGGAGCAAGTGGAGCCTTGTCATGTCCGCTACAGGATCTTCTATCACTGAAGCCCTTTCCTCTGCCCATGATCGTCTTACGTGGGGACAGACTGGTCAGCGGGTAATTGAGTGTAGCAGCAATCCTCAGTCATAAGTCGGCCTTCGTGGCTCAGTTGGTTAGGTATCTGACTGCTGATCCAAAGGTCCGGGTTCAATTCCCGGTGGAGACAAAGTTTTTACTTGTGTTTTCAGTCTGGATCTGTGAGACTATTAATATCGTAAGTCTCCAGAATGTGGCAACTTGTTATTGGGTGCGTGTTAAATTAATATTTGACGTAGTACCTGTTAGTTTCCCGAGAAGCAATATTAAATAAATAAATAAATAAGGCCAATGAGGAAGAAGAAGATAACTTGGGAATATTCTGATGATACCAAGGGATCATAGTATTATAATCAGAGATGTGCTTTATTTCAAATAAATCCATTTCAAATGGAAATGCAAAATGCAAAATAGGTATTTTCCATTTTGCATTTTAAATGCTTTTTTATTTCACCAATTTCCATTTCCATTATAAATGCTTTTCTCAATGCATTTTGCATTTCAAATGCATTTTTGCAACATTACTTTGCTTTGGTACCAAACCTAATTTTTTCATAGATTCATTTTATCTTGTGACCACATTAATCTTGTAATCTCCTTTTGAACTAATTAAATTCACGTGTTTTATTTCACTTATATGGTTAACTGTTGAAAGAAGAAATTGTAGAATTGATTTCATACATGACGCGGGTGTGGAGAAAAATGTAAAATAAGTAACTGGTCATTCTTATTATTCACTCTTACCAACAATTAGCCGATACTACGCAATTCTTTTTTAATTATTTTTTTTTCATTATTGTCAGAGAGATTTCAAGATCAGTAATAGGGTGCTTCTTATTTTTCGACTTTTAAAAAATAACTGCGTCACCCCCCCCCCCCCCTATTCGCTTCTATTACCAAAAAAAGTATATAAAAGTATCATTTAAAATAATTTTTGTGGGTCGCTAACGAGCTTTAAAATTTTGAAAAATATATGAAATTTTATAAATAAATAAATTTTGTAAGTACGTCTATCGTCTATGCAACAAGTCTAAATATTTAATTTTGACCCCAAAATGTGTTTAAATTATTGTAATGACCTATTGTTTTGATGTCATCATTGAAAAGTGTAGGATCTGATCCTTTTGAATTTAAAATAATTTTTCAACCATTTGTCGTAAACTCGTGAAGCAAAGAAAAAATGTAATAATGTCATTGAAAAACGAATTCTACTACCTCTCACTGTTCATTGAGATAGAGATCTAATAGAAAAAATCATCAAACATGAATCTGTGTAGGTACCGATTACCCATTTTAGAAAGAAACAATTTGTGGCTCTTAAAAAAACTCAAGAATTATGGAAACAATGGAATTGAAAAATATCCTTGATCATTTGTGGTACCTATCAATCCAAAGAGCTTATTGCACTTGCATTTTTTGACGAAGAATTTTTTCCAGAAATGGAATCGTATCTGACTTTTGAAATAAGATGAAGACTACAGTGCTGGTAAAAATACATACATTGCGAGCCGTGAATGATATTGTAGAACAAGGAGTGGCATAATTTGAAGAATACAATAAGTTAATCATCATTAAAAAACAATATCTTCTGGTGTAAATGGTCCTACAGAGTTGAATGGATTGCCACATAGTCACCAAATGTCCACAGTGGTCAAAGCATGACTTTTTCTCAAGGACTCAAAAACGATTGTTTCATAGAGCAACATAACACTGAAATATTAGCATAAGTACTTGGAGTGCTTCTGATTCATTAATCGACGCTATATGATTTTTCAAAAGAATAATAATTATCATTATATCTACTCAAAAAAATAATTTTACCAATACTTTTCATTTTCTAAATTAATTTGTAAGTTTTCAGGCAATATAAGCAATTTATATTTTTTCATAAATTGCTGAATTTCGATTACTGGTAGCAACCCCTAAACATGACATGAAAAAATAAAATAAATATATTATATAAATAATTTTTTATGTCTTAGAATCGAATAAAGGGGTGGACGCATAGAAATTAAAAAAAATATACATATAAATTTTTGACCAAATAAGAAGCACTCTAATAATGTAAGTAACTATTATTTGTTTGGAGAATTAAAATTAGTCTGAACTTAAGAAAATTATTCCACAAGCTGTTCTACTTTATTTTTCATTATTAAATTACAAAACTGTTTAGTTCAATAATCATTTTAATACAAAACTTTGTTTCAACTTTTTCATTTCACCTTAGAAACCAATTAGCATTTTGAAAATAGGTATTTTGCATTTGAAATGCTTTTTTAAAAACCATTTTGCATTTTCAAATGGAAAAGTTTCAACGCATTTCCATTTTGCATTTCAAATGGTTTTGGGTACCTACACATTTTGCACATCTCTGATTATAATTATGTTACTTCAATAAATTGGTGTCATATCATTGAACTTGCCCAAGTCTATAACGTAGGGGAGAGCGGGGCACACGGGTCCGCTTAACTGTTGTTGGTAAATATACTTAGATATATTGATGCTATGTCAATCGCATTTTGCTAAATAGCATTTATATGCTATGGTGTTACAACTAAATGAATTGAATTAAACAACGTTTCATAGGTTTTTTGTACAAAACCGAGAATGTCAAAAATGGTATATAGTTCACGTGTGGTCCTATGTGTCCCATATGTAAGATAAATGTATGTAATGGAAAATCAAACATGTTTAATTTATTTTGAAAGGTTTATTAAATAAACATTTTGCACACGTTATATTCCACATAACGTAGAAATGATATGAAACAGGAAAATATAGAAAAACAATAAAAGAAAAAGAAAGTATTAACATTTTGGACACGTTATATAATTGTCTTCCTCATCAGCACCAGCGCATAAGTCATGTGCCCATCCTTTGCATTTATGGCATTGGATCCACCCTTCGTTAGGCTTGCATTGAAGAAATCTTCCACAGCAGTAAATACACATAGGATTCGTATCATCTTCAGAGTCTCTGTCAGAAGACTCAGCTTTTTTATTATTGATAACTTTCTTTGAGCCTTTCTCGACTTTTTTATTCTTCATTTTAAAATCAGCTATTGCAGCTTTTCTTTTCTTGCTCTTCAGTTTCCTTTTGGTTTTTAAAAGGTGATCCAATTAGTTTTTTTTTTAACATGTCTACGTAGGGGACGCCAGCTATTAGGATTTGGGTCCATTTTACTCTTCCGAAGAAGCGCACTACGTAGCGTTGGGGGGGGGGGGGTTTGCAATCTAGAAAAGCATGTTCTTCAGCATGCTACGTTTTTTGTTTTCGATTATTAGATTTCTTAGATGTTCTATTAGATATGGGTTTAGGAGAAACTTGAAACAAACATTTTTTAAAAACAGTTGCATCTTGGAAACTTGTCGATGGCAGATGCACGGAATTTAAATTGATTGATGCAGGGTCGCTAGTTTTTTCTATGATGTTAACTGGTGGCTGAGGTAATGCGGTATACAAACTGACTGATGAAGGGTGGCATTCTCCTTGTTCCAGGATGTTTGCAGCTAGTTGAGCCTCTGTAACCTGAATAGTGTTTTCTGATTGAAGGTCTGTTGTGATTTCTTCCACATTCATTGGGGTCAGAGGCGCAAAAGGCAAGTTTTTGGAACTCCATACCTTTCAGATGCCTGCCTAGCTGATAGTTCTTTTTTTTGTACAGCAGAAACTGCCATGCTCATTTCAATAGCACTCCAACCTGAACTCCAACAAAACTAATTTCTTAATTTCTCAATAGATGGCGTTACAAAAAGGCTTTTCCGTTACTCCATAGATGGCAATAGTATAGTTCCTTATTTTCAGGTGAAATTGTTACACACTATTCAAAAATATAGAACTTTCAAAAATTACATCGATAAGGGAACTTAATAAGAAGGCATAGTTGGTGAACGCAAGCGCATAAAGTGATCACGTAAACCAGCAGATGACAGGTCGTAAGCCCTGTAGGTGCCTAGAGTTCCTGGTTCTTCTATAATATCCCAACTTAGTCTCTATTGAGATTTTGAAAAATGTTTGTCATGAAGTGACAGTTTAATTATAGAGTTCTATCATGAAGTGACAGTTTCAAACATTGAAAAAAAAATTAAATAAAAAGTACTATTAATATTACTTATTTTCCTTGTCCAGAACACCATCGTATTCGAAGCCCTCAATATTCGAAATATAAATATTCAAAAGTGATGGAATCCTCTCAAAAATATAAATTACTCTTCTGAATTTTTGAAAAATGAAATGAATACAAATATGAATATTCCTGCAAAAAAGTCGTTTATATAATATAAGTAATTATAAGTCGAATATAAGTCGTTTAACTTTGTCGTAAGAAACTACTGAAATACCAGTATCAATTTCTTGGTTTTCTTAGTATTTATTTGGACACTTAAATTAATTCACTCAATTTTAATCTGAAATAATCATGCATTAATGAAATCTTGAAAAGAAAAATTTAAATATAAGTTGCTTGAATATTTTAAGTATGCAAGAATAGAAATATGTAGTATTTTTGTCAGTCAATTCAATCCATGCCACTGAAATCATGTTCTGATATCCTAAAGTGGGTAAAAATGAGTCGAGGTGACATACTCAAAAAGTAAAAAAAATAGAGAGTGGATCTCATAGTATTAGAGATATATTTTTTTATAACATTGACAACATTTAGGTTTAAGTATTTACAAATATAGCATAACATTAAAATCCATCATTTAGTACTTTCTAAGAGTTGAAATTGATAATTTGTTCCTAATATCAATTCTGAAATATATTCATGTTTACTAAAAAAGTTTTTTTAATATCTGTCTTTAATAATAATATAATATGTATCGTTTTTGTCAGAATATAATATTTTTTATAAGAATAGGTATTAATAAAATATAATATTTCACTAAAAAATATAAGTCAATTTAAAAAAAGTTAATATTCATTGAATCATATAGCATGTACGTACACAGTAATTTCAAAAATCCTTACTACCTAGTATAATTATTATCTATATTGTATACTTAATTACAGAATGGTATTTTTGTAGAATAATAAAACTAGGAAATTAAGAAATATCGTCGATGATTAATATGACAAAATTTAACATTATTTAGATTTGAATACCCATTGTACATTTGAAGTGTTTATTAAAAAGATTTCATATATATTATTCTCGCCTTTGTAAAGTTAGATACATGTTTCATTTTTTACATAAATTATATATATTATGATTGAAGTATACTTGATATGCACATCCTGTCATGGGATTGGAATAAAAAAACACAAGACGTGTGAATATTGTTATTTTTAATTAAAACTCAGTCATTATAAGATTTTAGTCAAAACATGTAAAGAACCCTCTGTGACTATTGATTATTATTTTATTACAAACTAATAAGATAATACTTTTGAGTTATTGACTGCAGTTATAGGAGCACATCCAAATCTCAAAAAAATATTTTTTTTGGATCCTTATCAAGGTATATCAGCAACGCTTTAGCTTTTCTTCATTTTTTTCTTTTCCGTTTGTGTATCTTATTTATATGTAAAGAAACAAAAAAAAAGTCAAATTTGGGCTTGAAGGTATCAGATCATGAAGGTATGGTTTGAAGGTACCCTCTCCTGACCGATCATTTAAAAAAACGATTATTTATAACTATTCATATTGGAAAGTTATTGTGAAACAAAATATAATAGAGGTAGGTAATTGATATTTAAAAAAAATCATAATTCAATTAAAATATAATTGGTAAGAATATATAATTGATAAGTGAGAACTTGATTGAATATATTTGGTAAGTACTTATTTAATAATGCAAACAAAAAAATCTTTTAATTTTTGACAGATCGAAATCTATAGATTACTCGCCTGATCATGTGACCTGTTAAAGTGTTCGGGCCACGTATGACAGTAGGTTATGACTAGATGTCGCATCAGTGAATTATGTATGAATCATAGAACACACTAACGTATGAATCGAAGTGAGGCTCTTTTCCGCGGGACTTTTGACAACAAGGTGGGCAGACCACATCGTTTTTCTAAAGAGAATAACGACTGATGTGAATCGTTTTCGGATTTATTTGTCGAAAAAACACTTTGTTCGTTAAGATTTAGAGAATAGTTATCTTAGAAGTGTTGAAATGTATGGAAAACTGCAATATGTTGCCAACCAAGACGTCAAACGCGCGAAATACCACGACTCACTCGTTGCACTGAGTACTCCATCTATTATATTATATGAAAATCTATGAGTTGAGTAGTGCGACTGCTGTCGGGGGTATTCTTGTATCTTTCTATGGTTTCTATGATATTTTCAATTTTCATTTTTCATACATTACGCGGACAAACTCGCGAGTACCTACCTATTTATTTAGCGATATTCTCAACTAAATTTATTTTAACAAAATGGTCAAATATTGCAATGCGCATAATTGCAAAAATGTTTGGTATCCAAATTGTGCCATTCGCTTTCATGGGTAAGTTATCGTTTGAAAGTTTCACTGTCATATAGCCGTTTCTCGTTCATAACCTTCAAATATATCAATTTATGTTAAATTTTTACATTAAATTGAAGTTATTTTAAGTGAAACTTTGGCGATTAAAATTATGATGTTTTTAAAGAATCCTACAAATTGCTTTATCTTTTGCCTGATTATGATTAAAAATTTTAGATTTCCTCTTCAAAGACCAGACCTTTTGGCAAAATGGATTCACGCGATGCGACGAAAAGACTTCAAACCAAATAAACACTCAATATTGTGCAGTGCACATTTCAGTTCTGATTCATACAAAGAATCATCAAGCACAAAAAAATTACTTAAAAATGACGCTATTCCCACTATATTTAATTTTTCAGAACATCTTCAACCGCCTACTAAAATTCCAAGGAGAGAGTTGTTTCAAAAAGTAACATTTAATTTTTGTTTTCTTTGTTTTTAAATTGTAATAATTCCTTTATTGAAATTAAAGCGGCCTACAGACGATAAACTTGGTTGACAACAATGTTGAATAACGAACGGGAAGTTGATAACCAAGTTGATCAACATCATTTCCGATGATTGTTTCTATTGAATCAACAAGTTCGTGCATGATTATTTTGCTTTAGGTACCTACATACAAGATAATTAAATATTTACATCAACAAATACGAACAAAAAATAAGATAAATAAACAGGCAATAAATCTTGATAAATACACTATGCAAGTTTAAACTTTTACATAGGTACTTTATTGTTCCGTCGTGTTCAAAAAATTGGTTGTCAATCAACTTGGTTGTCAACCGCCCCACACACGCTTAACATCGTCACCAACATCAAGCTCCCCCCACTAAATATCAAACCGATTTGATATTGTCTCAACATTGTTGTCAACATGAAATATCAACCGCCAACATGCCCACAGACGTTCAACATTGTCGTCAACATGGCATGTTGATGACAAGGTTGTCAACCAAGTAGGTCGTGTGTAGGCCCCTTAATATTAAAAACTAATAACGAAAGATAAAGCAATATCCCCGGAAGCAGCTGTCTCACTCTAATAATTTGACACATTTTCATTCAGCGGCTAGTCCAAGATAGGGACAGATATACGCGTGCGCACAAAACATTTGACTGATTGGCGGTCTAGTGACCAATCGTACAAAAAAAGACCAATGTAATGGACGTAAGACCAATGTATACATGGTACGTTTCGTCGTTTCCACAGCTCAGAAAAAAGGTCACTATGCTCAGAAAAAAGGTCGTTTGTCGTTTCAGACAGATCGAAACGACGAATCGACAGTGTATGCACAGAACACATTAAGTATGTGTATGTCAATATCGTTGACGATTTACTTGGTCGAAGACGATATCGGAGATAGCAACAAAAACCCATGCAATCATGCAAATCGTAACGATAAATCGACAGTGTATGGCTCTTTGCGATTGATCGTCACGATTTTTGTCTCAGTCTGACTACTTCAATTCTTAAATTATAATTATACGCGTCGCACGTCGGTTCTGTCATTCTCATAATTTTAGTTGTGCCAATCTTTTGGATGAAACCTTAATTACTCACCATAGAAAATAGATACTTTTTACACTTTTCCCACACTTTTCTAGATTTTGTTTTCTGTAGCCGAATTAAATTTTAATGCCCATTTAATAAATTTTTTATTAAATGGGCACGTACTGAAATCTGAATTATTTGGGTTTCTCTCCGTGATGACACGTTTTTATCGTTCCGTTTCAAATAAGTAAAGTTGTCGCCAAATAACTTGAACTTTTAGCCGAGAAGGGGGGCGATTTGCACGTAAACCAACGAAGCAAAAAGACACAAATTTGCGCTCTGCGCAACCGGAGGCTCGTTCAAGATGTTTGGCGAATATTATAAATGATCGATCGTAACGAGTAACGACCAATCGCTTCGTGTATGGGCAGCATTTTTGATGCGATCGATCGTGAAGATTTCCTTCAGATCGATCGAAACGACGGATCGTACCGTGTATGGGCCCCTTAACATGAAATGACCGATTTTTTGTGAACAAGTATGAAGCTTGCTTAGTTAATGCAACTCTTACACGCGGGTCGCAATATGGTCCATTGGTCGCAATCATAGAATACACACTCTATGATACACACTAACTAGTCGCAATTCGCAATACACTAACCATTAACCAAATAGTGTCTTTAGATTATGAAAGGTTTTTTTTTAATAAAATCATAACCATTGTATAACATGGTTCAGTTCAACCTAATAGGTACCTACTAATCTTTATGGTTCTGTATTTTTATCAAAATGCATTTGGAGAAATTTATAATGAATAGAGTAGGTACCACAGATAATATGGAAGTAAACTTTCAGTATACTTCAGATGTGTCACTCAATACATAGAAGCTGTAACCGGATAATCATAAGGTTTCTCGCATCTCCGCTATAGGGGCAATGAATACGCGACCGGTCTATGGCAAATTTTAATTTCCATTTTTAATGTTTCCAGCTTTAAGGAATGGATTCAAGGATAACTTCAATAAAAAATAACCATTTTTCAATCATTATTTATTAAAAAAAAAACACTTATGATGGATTTTATTTGCAATCTTTCAAAAATCATGCCAAATAATTCATGAAATACATTGTTCTAAATAAAATGTGCATTGTAGATTATTAGATTTTTAAATTTATTTTCCACAAAGAAAGATTTAATACTGATTTTCGGGAAACTATATAACTTCACTTCGCCGTATTTCACTTGACAATTTATTCAAAACACAACAAAACTTGTCAGCCATCTTGCGAAGATAATCGAAAAACACAAAAAGCTGGCAATAGATTAACACCATCACCATCACATGGCGTGATAGTGTGTATGTAGATGAACACCGAAAACAACAAGAATTTTACAAAATCACACGTGTTATATTTATTATCTGGTTTACTTCAAGATTTTAAAGGATCAAAATGTTTCGCGTCACAACAAACAACAAAACACAACTGAAGTATGCTGAAGGTCTGAAAATTTTACATTGCATTTTCAAAAATACCAACATAAAAAAAAAAAAAAATAGCGCCACCTTTGGAGATGTAAGCGTAAAGTAAAACCAGTGCTACCAATAGAGTGCCACCGGCGTGGTAGGTACTTTCTGGACGAAAAATTGTTGCGATAAAACAATTTGTCAACCGTTTTTTTTTCCTACTGTATTTGCCAACACGCTTTTTGGAATTCCTGTAAAACAATGCATACTTCTAAGCGCATTTTAGAATAGGACGTATAATTTTCGCGAAACATCAAATTTGTCTTTTTGCTTCGTTGGTTTACGTGCAAATCGCCCCCCTTCTCGGCCATTCTCGGCTAAAAGTTAAAGTTATTTGGCGACAACTTTACAATACTTTGGTTTTGCTTTATCGGCTGATTCAACAATGCATTACCGCGATCTATAGTTCATAATTTATTTTATGAATCATTATATTTATATTGCTGTAACACGCCATTAACAAAAAATATTATTTTTGTTAGTTTCTGATAGTAAATGATGCATGGTGGATACGAACCTGATTCATTATGCGACTTTCTCAAAAATATCAAAATCGAAAATATAGTGTTACCTATGAGTGTTACATAGGTTACATAGTATATTATAATTCTATGGTTACATATCACTGATCAAAAATAATATAATGTAGGTATTTTGAGGTATTTGTAAGTTATAAATAGAACAGGCTTTTGCCTAGTAGGGCGTCATTAGTCAGTTTATATATATTATGTTACTTATATTTGTTTTGTGTACTTATTAATAATAAATAAATCATAGAATTATAAGGTATCATATATAATCTAAGAAATAAATAAAATAATTAAAGGTCAAAGCAGAAGAGATCTAGATCTCTGAAGTTGCAGTAATAATGTCAATTAGGAAAATTGTTTTTTAAATATAAAATATTATATTATTTAATATGGGATGATAGGAACATATTGCAATATAATTTATTAGGTTTGTTAGTTTGTTTCCTCATTCTAAAAATGTCTTGTCGAAATGTCAATGTATTGTTGAGATGCTATTCTGTTTTTTCCGTAAGGATCTTTTTTATCTTTATGAAAGAATTTTTTTTAACACGGAACATAGATTTTGTGTTCTGTGTCTATAAAGATGAACGTTCTGTCCGATATGAACGAAAGATATAAAATTATATGCCACGAAAGTTTTCTTATTTATTTTTATTACAGATATAAAAAAATTGATAAAAAAAAATTTGATAAATCGAGATCGTTAAGACAATGTCGTCAGAAAGTAATGTTAAACAACATTACCCTTTCAATTGAAATATTCAGAGTTGTAGAGAAGTGGGGGCAATTCGCACGTAAACCAAAGAAGCAAAAAGACACAAATTTGCGCTCTGCGCAACCGGAAGCTCGTTCAAGATATTTGGTGATATTTATACTTAATTATTTCAAGATCAATGTAGTATGCATATTGTTTATCTAATATATTCGTAACACTATTTTTTTTAACTTTGTTTGGTTATATTGGCTTGAAATAATGTAATACTCAATATTTAAAAATATAAAGAAGTTTGCCGATAAAAACAAAGATTTGGTATATGGCAAATTATTTCGTTAGTTGCAAGCCTAATTTATTTTTATATCTAGAATTTTATTTTAATTTTATTAAGAAATACATCAGCTATTACAGTGATTTATATACAATAATGTTTATATCTATTAGATAGCGCCAATCGCAGTATTTCAGAAATATTACTAACTGTTCCTATACATTTCTATGTATCTACATTTTACATTTTGTTTACGAATAATGCACACTGTTTTTCTTCGCCATACAAATAGTGAATATCACACACTAACATCGCACTATTTTACATTCATTTCCACACCAACAACATTACACAACATAGAATGCAGATTCAAGTGGTTATACTATCCATCAATTAACTTATTATCTTTCTTATATCAAGCAATATTTGATGTTTGTAAACAGTTGTATAGAGTAAAAAAGTACACAGAAATGACGAAAGAAAAACAAAACTAAGGATAAGGGTAGATAATGAACAAACGTAGCAAGCGGACATAGAGATAAAATGTAATATTGTTTCCGGCAAGTATGTTGAGAATTTTTGCCATGGAGGGGAGCGGTTCGCACATATACAACTCAAACAAAAAAACATAAACACCTCACGTAACTGTTATTATAACTATAATTGTACTGTATTCTATTTATACAAACGGATGAGTTTTTATGTCGTGAATGTTGACGATATTGTTATTCTAGAACTTTCTCTGTAACACCTTCATCTTTATATCTTACTTTATCTGTATCATAAGACCTCTAAAATTAGAATGAACTGGATACGAAATGAGGACATTTGACAGGAACCGAAAAAATACAAGAGATATTATAAGAAGCAGATGGGTGGTGGCAGAGCGGTTATCGCGCTGGGTTTCTAATGCAGTGGTCGCGAGTTCAAATCCTGCCACGACCGATTTCGTTCACCTATAGCATGAGCATTTGTGCTTTATTTAGGGAATGTTTGAGGATGCATAATATGTACTTATTACAAGGACATGTTCATTCTTTAAAAAAGAAAGATAACATCTCGTGTGCATTAGATAAAGAAATTCTATGTAAGGTTGAAGTCTAGGGGTTCGCGATATTGTCGAGATCCTAAAGGATGAGAATGTAAATTGTCAGAATAATTAATATTGCCGACCACCGAGGCACAGTTGTGAAGACGTTTGGCTTCTATGCGGGCGGCCTGGGTTCGAGTCCCAGCAGAGTAGAAATTTATTTTAATTTTCAAGCAAATATTTTTATTTCTGGGTTAGAAACACTGGTTAGTTGGAAGACATTGCTATATGACAATAAACTCGCCCCTTCCGCAGAAGTATATACAGATACGAATGAAACAAAAATTGTATGCCAAGAGAGGAGAGTAACATTCGGCTCTGTTTGTCTATAAATAAAGAAATGCAAAGAAAGAAACGGTACGAGTGATGGTTTGTACGTATAATCGGTATTTCCTTAGAAAATTTTTATCAATTAAATAAAATAAAATAAGACGGGTCAACTAAATAAAAAAATCTCAAAGTTTACAAAACTCTCAAATTCAATCCATAACATATTTCGGTATATGTACTCGATTAATTTTCATAAGTTTGCATACCTCATTTATAAAAACATAATTTGTCTATAGAAAAACATCGCTGTCCTTAATATTTCACTTTCAAGTTCACAGTCAAGTTACAGAATCAGACCTCTAGATGAATACCTACATACGTAATTTGTTGTGTCGACACATATTGTCGCTGGTCCTAACTTGTCGACATTTGTATTCTCTGAAATGTATAGACTCGTTCGTCTTTGTGTCGGTGAAATTTAAATTGTCAATCGACTGTTTCCCCATTGGTCTAGCAAATACAACGCCTTGTTGTAATTGGTCGATTTTGTACATTACAAACGAACAATCCGTATATGTGAAAATAGAGGTCAGCACTGTAGCTGAAAATCTGAAAAAGACGCGACGCAGAGGCAATTGGGGCCACAGAAAAAAGTGTAAAAAAAGTATTGATATCCGAAAATTTGTGTTTTTATAGGTAATTTTTAAATAAGTTTGAAGTTTCAATAATTTGAAAATATATTTATGTTTATTAATTATGCTAAATTAATGTGAAATTAGCCTTAATAATTTATTGGGCCTTTGTTATTTCTTGCAACGTTTTCGACCGTTGGTTATTTTTTTAATAATAATTATTAAATAATTGTAAATCGAGAAAAATTTATTTGATAGTCATGCTAATAAGGCACGAAAAATATATTTCGTAAATGTATAATTTATTTAGTATTTTATTGAATTCAAAAAATAAGGCACATTCAAAGTATTTTTTGATTATCTGTCAGATTAATGTTGGCGGGAAATTAATTGATTTAGACTGTGATTGAATCTCATTTTTACTAATTTTTTTATAATTATATTTATAGAAATATGTAATGAAAACAAATCGATTTTTCCGGTTTCTTTTGTTTTTAGATGAGGGCAGACATGTCTACCGCAGAAGATTCCAAAACACCTGCTACAGGCAATAATCCAAATCCTGAAAATTTAAAGAAAAATCTAAAGGCCATCAAAGGTAGACATGGTTTTATATTTTATTTACTGCTAATGTTTGTGCCTAAATTTAAAGGTCGAAGTGGAATTTAAAATTAGATCTACTGTACTCTGGTACATAAATAAATGTACTACCACCAATTTATGTACATTTATTAGATTCACAATAATATTTTTATGAAGTGTGAATGATCTTAAGCAGTTCGTATTTACCGTAATGCATTTTCACCCTAAAAAAATATTAATTTTAATGCTATTTTTGATTGAGACGCGCATCTTTATTTGATGATTGCTGAAGAGGACAAATAAGAATACAGTGAAACCTCTATCTATGGTTACCCGAACAATCGTTTTCCCGCATGTATCGCATCTGTAGGTCCCAATTAATTTCATACAAAAATTGACCGCATTGATCGTTCTCCGTTCATCACTTTCCCGCATTAATTGTTTAAATTACGTAGCAAATTTCATTGACAGCGAAGACCGAAAGATAAATAAAATACATTCAAACATAGTGGTGTGTGCTCGCAGTGGCCTTAGTTTTTGAGTCATAAAAAGGAACCGTCTGTTTGTACTCTTCAAGAAAGATTGAAATTAGAAAGATTGGATCCGTTGCCTGTCCCTTCATTTTTGGAAGCGTATACGATGTTCAAAGGTTTGAAAACGTTTTTTTATGCACATTCAATAACTGATACCGAAAAATGTTTTATTTGTAACACCGAAAGTATGTTGATTTCTTATGGCAATAAAAAAAACAAATGACAATGACAGATTATTTAATATAATATGTACTGTACATGTGTACAGTACATATTAAACATTTAAGTGTTTTTTTTTTCTATATATTTTGTATTCCCGCATTAATTGTTTTCCCGCATTCATAGTTTTTAGACTTCCCGATTTAGTTTCATTCGAGCCATTCATGATGCACATATGTTCAAAATCATATTAAAACATTAATATCATACAATCATCATTTCAAAAAGCCATTTTAATGGTTGAGGTCAAGGGGCTCGCTATATTTTCGATACCTTAAAAGATGAGATTATAAATTGTCAGAATAATTAATATTGCAGGCCGCTGTGGTATAGTTGGTAACGTCCTTTGGCTTATATGTGGGTTCGATCCCCAGCAGAGCAGAAACTTAAGAAGATGGAAATTCAATTATGTTATTGATTTTTTTAAAAGTCTATACCTCTATAAAACATCCATTATGTTCCAGAGGCCCAAGAACAGATTGGTACAATGGATGTGTTGGTGTGCGGACAATGTCACTCTGTGTTTCATTTCATTGAAGAGTTCACTGAACATCGGGACTCTGTCGCATGTTCTGGAAAGTCGCCCGTTAGAGATTGTGTAAGATATTTATAATATTATATTTCTTTCATTAACTCTTATTACTTTGTACCTGATATTGTTTGCCTATATATTTTTTAACCTCTAAGTCAGTATAGCCGTACGGGTATTTCCTGCTAGTTTACATTTTTCAATATAAACTTTGAAAAATGGTGAGTTTTATTGTTTTTTTTTTACCCGATTCTTGTGTCGTCAAACGTAATAATTTTAATTTAAATTTTTATATTTAAAATAACTCACTCCATATAGGTATGTACATCATACCAAAACTCACTGTCACATAGGTTAATGTTCTATGTACATGGCTCTGACAGCTGAATATCTGATTCTTGGTCACGGGTTTGATTCCTTGTGGACAGTTTTTAAACTAAATTTGAAATTCAACTGTTCTAATATAAATATCTCTAAAGAATTTAATTAAAAGACAATATAAAATGAGTGGGTTGTGGCCAACATTAAACACCTCACTAACAAGTCATTCTATAAAGAATTCAAATTTTGTATGGAAAATATTCAGCATTTTCATGAAATGAGTTGATTAATTATTTTTTATTCAAATATTTTATTATGAAAACTTGATAACTCTTCAATGCCATTTTATGAAAGTGATGTTCCTTTGTACCAATTTGAAAATAAAAATTTCAAATTTTAAGTGACCTGAGCTTGGGGTCACTTTGAAATATTTGACAGTTAAAAAAATTGAGAAGCACTATTCAGATATCCTTTAAAATCTAATGGGGTCTAAGTGAGTATTAGATATACATATTTGCAAAATTTGAAAAGAATCCAATGAGTCATTAATCCATAAAGTAAAATAAACACGCTATACATAGCACATAGTATACACACATATACATTGTGATGAAACTTTCAGAATACAATCTCATCATGATACTAGTTGATAATCTGCAATAAAAAAATACCCTTAAAAATTGCAAAATCATAACTCCCCACTATATCCCCTTGGGTTAGTGAGGAGTAAAAACCCAACAATAGGGGTAATGAAACAAAGTATATAAAATAATCACTTTTCATTTTGATAAACCTCCGAAATGTGGCAACTGTGGTAACGTGTTAAAGTGATACTTACCATAGAATCTGATAGTTACATGAGAAATGAATACAAAAAAAGTATATCAAAATAGAAAAAAAAATGTTTTGTAATTTTGAATAAAAATTTACTAAATTCATTCTTTTAATTATCAATATCCATAACATTTCTAAAAATACTTTTAATATTTATTTGTTTATACCACTTCACTAGGTCAGATTTTTTCTAAGGTAGTAGCTAGTTATATTTGAAATAATATGTGTATGTATGTTTAGAGTGAATCCAAACACCAAGTATGGGCTTTCATGCTGTGGAAGTGTTCGATGGTGACACCAGACACTGGGGCCAACAGCTCCTGGAGACTGTACCAGCAGTGGTGCAAGATGGACGAGAACCAGAGGGCTGCGTGGATTGCCGCAGGGAAGACAGTGCAGAGCTTCACCAGGCTGGGCAACAGCAAGGTGGTGAGGGGAATCCCATTTATACACACACTCACTATTATTACTTCACATTATATTATAACCAGGTCATCTTTTACACTCGCAAATTTTATAAATTTTTAACATACGGTCTTCGTGGCTCAAGTTGGTTTTATACATATTTGACTCCTGAACCAAATTGTGTTTTCAATCTGAATCTGTGAGCCGATAAGTATAAGTTTCCAGAATGTGACAACTTGTTATTGGATGTGTGTTAAATTCACAATGAGAGACACAATAACCACAGAAAACTTTCTTTGATAATATGAATAATATTATCAAAGAAGGATATAAAGAGGCTTAATAATATAATTTTTCCACTCTGATATCAACCCACAAAGAAAAAGAGTAAAGAATATACTGAGCTGACATAAACTATGACTTTATGACAGAGGATTGGTACATAAAGTGAGGTGGAACGGGGGGTATCCCAATTTGCTTTTCGAAATTTAAATCCCTTTATTGACAACACATATCCCTTTATTGATCTATTCTATGTTAGGTATTGGTTAGGTATGTGACTGCTGATCCAAAGGTCCCGGGTTCGATTCCTGGTGGAGACACAGTTTTTAATTGTGTTTTTAGGCTGGATCTGTGAGATGGTCTCCACAATGTGGCAGTATGTTATTGGGTGTGTGTTAAATTAATACTTGACATAGTGCCTGTTAGTTGCCCGAGAAGGTATAAATAAATATTGATTGCCACCAAATTTTGGTGGCATTGTGTACCAAAAAATTTTGCTTTGTCTTTGAAGATATTCATTTTGATGTATAATGGTATTGGATATTAAAATAGATTTTTTATACTATATTGATTATTACTGACATTGTAAGAAGCATTCTTTGAGCATGTTTCATATTTATAATATGTCATCATATTCTTTTTATGCCATCAGGTTGAGGTGAAGAGCGTTAACAATAGCAGTCAGGGTGGTGCCAATGTGGGGTCGCAGTCACAGAGTGCGGCGTCTGCTAATAATGCTTACGAGCAGCCCACGCCACGAAAGAGAGGTCGCCCATCGAAGAATTCAATGCCGGCAGTGAAACTGCCGTCAAAACAGGAAGAGGATAAGGTGAGAATACATACTTTTTTGTTCATTTTTTTTGAACTACTTCTTCCTTTCAAAATATTATCATGGTCTACAGGAAGGGAATGAACAATCGCAACATACTTGAGATTGTAAATCAGCAAAAGATTATAAAACAAAGTATTACAAGTAATAACGAGATAAAACTGTAATATCTGCTATTCTTCACTTCCGTGGTACTATAACTAGTATACCTAGTATATTTGTAATAAATAATACATTTAGTGATGTTTTTGCCATACCCTCACCTCAAGGACGCTTTGAATATATTTTTCAATTATAATTAATGAATATTTAGACCATCATTCCCCAATTCCAGGGAGTCTATTGTTTTGGAAACAGTAAATTATTGATTAAACTCCTGTTTTAGATAATTTAAATTTTTGATTGTATTTACTTGAAAAGTAATATTTTGGTGTTTGCATATTACCACTAGCACAGGGTGCAAGGAAGTGTTTATTATTATAACACTAGTTAAGGTATATTTAAATAAGACTATTTATTTTTATAGATTGATCAATATTCACTTTGATTGTGTTAAGAACATTGAAGCGAAAATCGAAGTTCCCTCTTAATTTTTGTATTGTGAGTAATTCAATAATTGTTAATACTGACAGGCGATTCATGTTTTGGTTTTTTTTATAATTGATCTAATCGACGATTATTATTGATGAGAAATATATATTTAGAAGAGTCATGGTATGTCTGTGGAATCTTTTAGCACATTAGTTTATTTTGTTTTGTTCAGAAAGACGACGACTTCCAACCATCTTCAACGGGTGATAGCGACGACGAATCAACAATCAAGGAAGCTGAGAAAAAATTAGACCGTGGTCGTGGAATGAATATGGACGAGGGGAAGACAAATGTTATTAAAAAGCTGGGGAACAATGTCACTGTCACCAAGACAACGGCCAAGGTAAAACTACAATTGTGACAATATTTTATAGACACACACAACATAACGCATCGTTAATATTCATTGTTTCGTAGCTGATCTTCAAAAAAATGTCTATGAAATAAATGATTCGCAATTGTGTGCATGTCACAAATCCCCGTCCATATGTATCGCTTGACAAACATTACAATAAAATAAGAAAAATTAAATTATATTTTGTGATTGTTTATATTTTGTTATCACTGTTTTCAAAAAAAAAAATCTTCATGTACGGAATTGAAATATGCAAATACAAAGTATCTTAAAATATTCAAACACCAATGATTCTTTTCAAGATAAATTTTATCAAATAATTTTAGTGTTACATAGATTTAATTTGTTTACCATGCAAGTGTTCTACAGCGAGTTCATTGCCTAAAGGCAATTTCTTCATATCAACCAAGGTAATATAATCTATTCATAGCATATAGTCATAGCATAGAAACTGTCACTTAAATCTAAAACACTCAAGTTTTTCTGTTGACCATTATTCATTGTATGTATTTACATAAACACAACCCATATAAACTTTTGCTGTCCATTCAATACAATATTTATATATTTATTTCATTTAAATTTTATTGTACTTCGACCAATATCTTTAGGGGTTTTCTATTTTTCTTGGTATTACTACCCCTCCCTTTGAGATAGTCCTCAGTAACCTGAAGATTAAGACCATCATTACAGAATTATTCATAGTAAGCTGCTTTTTAGTACCTACTTGTGTATTCTTTTTTATGAATATAGTTTTATAACTTTTCAAGTTTAATAGTGAATTTCATTTTTTAAATATGATAAATTTACTGAGCGATATGTACCGAGGTAGGTATTTATCAATATGTTATTTTTTTCTCCATGGCAATGATCATTTCCACATCGTGGTGGGGTCCGGTTTTTTTTTTATCTTCTCAGCCACTGTTTTGTTTTTTTTTTATTTATATTATAATAACATTTGCAGCCTGTAACACCAAAGGTGATAACACCAGTCATTGAATCCCAATCGAGTGTTCCAGCAGAGAATCGAATCGCCAAGAGGACAGACAAGAACGCTCCCGAAGATGCCAACACAGAATTTGTCGTGGAGAAGATTTTAGCAAAGAGATACAACCCTAGAAAGAAATTGTATGAATATTTGCTCAAATGGGAAGGGTACACACAGTAAGTTCAATTGATCTTCAAACATTTCTAATATATAATGTCTGATATGATTTGAGGTAATGTACCATTCTTCCTTGATATCAATAATACAATGTTCTTTCTAATTAACCACAATATACATTCTAAAAGGAAAATTACTTATTTATCTAATCATGGATATCCACACAAATCTGCTGAATGTACAACACTTATCTGTTCTAACCTATGACACTGCATTTCTCAGCTTGTCTTTCAAAGCGCATTCGGCAAGACTCTGGAATAATTTATTTTTTCTATTTTATCAAATGCGAAATTATTCTTTTGTGGCTCTATCGTTAATTAATAACAATAAAATAACTTTGTATTAACCACTTTTTATTAGAACCAAGTCTACATGTTTCGAGAACAAAGTTCCCTTCCTCAGGACACTTAGTGAACTTCACTAAGTGTCCTGAAGAAGGGAACTTTGTTCTCGAAACATGTAGACTTGGTTCTAATAAAAAGTGGTTAATACAAAGTTATTTTATTATTTTTTCTATATTATTTACAGCTTAACAGCCTTTTATATATATGAAATTAAACAATTATTAAACATGATAATACATACAAATAAAACAAAAAGAAAACAATACATAATACCTGTTAAATTATTATAGTCTGAATTTAAATACAGGTGAAATCTCAGTATAACGAAGTTCACGGGACCACAAAAATGTTTCATTATACTGAAAATTCGATATAATGAATGCTAGTTTTTTGCTTGTTTTTGTCCACTTTCATGGAGTAAAAAATAAAAAAAAAATGTTTTAGAAACACTAAAGATGGTTAAGATGCGTACTGATAAAAACAAAAACTAGCACTTGGAAACCATATGTTACCTACGTAATATCTAATAGATACGTACTGCACCGTCAAGTGTCAAAAACAGACCGAGTTCGCATAAAATTGAAACATTATTCTAGAAAAAAATCGTGATTGTGAGATCAGCTTCGCTACAGTGACTTTTGGTTCAGTACATTTTGTATGAAGGTTTATCGGAGACAAATTATTTATACATTATACTGAAAGATCGTTTCTTTGGTATTCGTTATTCAGAGATTTCACCTGTATTGCGCCATAAAATTCAAACTTTCTTTGTATTAAAAAAATAATATTTCAGTGACCAAAATACATGGGAGCCGGCAAGCAACATGGAGACATGCCACCATCTGTTAGAAACGTTTGAGAAGCAGTTGGCAAGACAGAAGGAGTTGAAGGCCATGAGGGCAGGACAAACAACTACCACCCCTACTATTACAGCCATTTCTGACACAGCATCGCAGCCAGCTCTAACACCCTCTGGGTAATGATATCATCTATCTTATCAATAATAATCCATAACTACATATATTGAAATATTACAAATTGCCTTTAGAACTCAGATAATGGGAATGAATGGGCCCTAGAAAATACAAATCAAATATTTTTTTATTTAAATAATACCAAAAAAAATGCAATCATAACATACAGGAAACGATATACAAAAAAAAAAAAAACATGGTGCCCTTTAAATCTGTTTCGAGTTGGTTGAACCACATCACTTCATTGGAAGTGTAGTAGTTCTGTGCAAAACTTGTATGTGTTATATGGTTTATAATGTGGTTTTGCTATGTGGAAAAAATGTGAAGGTCATATTTATCATACATATATGTGATGTATTTAGCACCAACTCATGTGAGAGTTGAGAGCTACGTCAGAGGTAAGGGAAGAAGGTTCTAGTTTTAAAACTCCGATTTCAACTTAAGAAATGGATAAAAAGGCATACATACAAATCTCTTCATGATGGGAGAAAATGAGTACTTTATTCAGATGCAGAAACAATCAGGAATGGTGGCAGGTAACGTTCCCTCTAATTTTTCTATTGTGTGGGTCTTCAACGCATCTGCAGTGGTGGTGCGATAAATTTACAACCCCCCCAACTAACAATTTTCATTGAAATGTATATTTTTAGGGTATTAATCACAGTGATTTTATATAATAACAACACTAACAAAGATAATTTTTGAAATAAATAAAAAAGATAACTAAAATCTGGCAATGAAAACTTTCTTATATATAATATATTTCTTATATATTTTATATAATATTGACGCGGAGCGTAAAACATGTGTGCGGAGATATTTTAGTAGGTGTGCGCGCGCACACCTTTTTTTTTTGCGGGTGGCAGTTCTCAGGAGAACACACTTAGGCCGGTTGGCCCTTTGTGATACCACAAGTAGAAGATTCGGGCTGTCCTCCCCCTCACTCATCCACCCTGAACCAGCCTGATTGGCTAATAAATGTCATCATGTCTCCTATATCGGCAGACGCTATGTCCATTAGATCATCATAGAAGAAACTTCCCAAGGACTTTCTTCTATTTCTAGAGAGAGCAGGACAGTGACAGAGGAAGTGGACCACAGTCTCTTCCTCTTCGTCTTGGCATGCTCTGCAGTAATCGTATGCCTCCAGCCCCAGCCTTCTGGCATGCTTACCTATGAGCCAGTGTCCTGTTATTACCGATACGATTCTGGCTAGTAAATCCCTCCTGAACGTGAGTAGTTCTCTAGTTCTTCTGAGGTCATATTTTGGCCATGTTTGCTTGGCAATGGAGCATGTGCTTTCCTCCGACCATCTCTGATTAGCACAGGCTGTCGTCGTCTCACTTACCCAGAGTTTACATGTTGCCATGGGGACTCCAGGTCTATGTTTGATTGTATCTGGAGATAGCAAGGTACCTGCTCTGGCGAGTTCATCTGCCCTGCAATTCCCTGCTATATTACTATGACCCGGCACCCACATGATATGTAGATTGAACCGCCCCGCTGCATCGTTTAAGACTCTGCGACAGTTCAAGGCCACTCTAGAAGTTGTACTTACGCCCTTTAAGGCTCTAATAGCCGCTTGGCTGTCTGTGAGAATACGGACATCGTTGTTTGACACTGCGTTGCCTTGTATCCTTTCTGCTGCTTCCTGAATTGCCAAGATTTCTGCTTGGAAAACACTACAGTGATCCGGCAACCTGAAAGAAATATTAATATTAAGTTGCTCTGAAAATACTCCTCCGCCCACCTTACCTTCCAATTTTGACCCATCAGTGTAAACCACCTGGGCTTCACCATGACGGATCAGACTCTCCTTCCACATCTCCCTCAAGGGGATTTGGGTGGAGAATCTGTTCTCAAAGAATGGTTTGGGAATGACGTAGTCGATACCTTCCGATGGTTTTTTAAACTCCTGAAGAATTACGGAGTGCCCTATGTGTGTCTCCCTCCAGGGGTTGACACTATTCATTCTTATTGCAGCATTCGCTGCCATTTGCTTTCCTAGGAGGTTAAGCGGCACCAGATGCAGGATGGTGTCAAGGGATTTTGATGGTGTAGTTCTCAGACAGCCAGTGGTTGTCACTTCTGCTAGTCTTTGAACTTTTGCCAGCTCTTTTAGGTGTACTCCCTTTTTCAGGGAATGCCACCATACCACCACTCCATACATCATGATTGGCCTTATGACCGCCTTGTACATCCAGTGTGTCATCTTGGGGTGTAGTCCCCATCGTTTACCCACGATTTTCCTACAGGTGTACAATGCATTTGTGGCTTTACGTACTCTTTCCTGCATATTGGACCTCCAGCTCAGTTTTCTATCCAGGATCAGTCCCAGATATTTGGCTTGAGCTGAGATCCCTAGCGTCACCCCTTCTAGGGTTGGCAACTCAAAGGTCGGGATTATCCGTTTATTTGTAAAAAGGACCAGCTCTGTTTTCTTTGGGTTTACTCCCAACCCATTATTATTACACCACTGAGCTATCTTATCTAGTGCTCTCTGTAAGATTGATGAGAGGATATTGGGGATCTTTCCGGACACCGCTACGGCGAGATCATCCTCATATGCGATAACCCCAACTCCAATGTCGTCTAACTCTGTCAATAGGTCATTTAAGGCTATGTTCCATAAAAGAGTTGATAGAACGCCCCCTTGGGGTGTTCCCTTCACCGGATATCTTTTGATCCTTGAGCCTCCTAGTTCTGAGTTTATGACTCTGTTTCTCAACATATTGTTGATAAATTCTGTGAGAGATGTCTCGATCCCCAATTTCCTCAGGGATTGAGTCATCGCTTCATATTTGATGTTATTAAATGCTCCTTCTATGTCCAGAAAGGAGACCAGTGTGTATTCTTTGTACTTCATCGATTTCTCGATTCTGTGTATCAGGGTATGTAATGCTGTTTCTACAGATTCTGTGTATCAGGGTATGTAATGCTGTTTCTACAGATTCTGTGTATCAGGGTATGCAATGCTGTTTCTACAGATTCTGTGTATCAGGGTATGCAATGCTGTTTCTACAGATTCTGTGTATCAGGGTATGCAATGCTGTTTCTACAGATTCTGTGTATCAGGGTATGTAATGCTGTTTCTACAGATTCTGTGTATCAGGGTATGCAATGCTGTTTCTACAGATTCTGTGTATCAGGGTATGCAATGCTGTTTCTACAGATTCTGTGTATCAGGGTATGTAATGCTGTTTCTACAGATTCTGTGTATCAGGGTATGCAATGCTGTTTCTACAGATTCTGTGTATCAGGGTATGCAATGCTGTTTCTACAGATTTCCCTTTGCTGTATGCGTGTTGAGACTCTGACCATTTTAATGGATTTATTTTACTTCTAATCCTGGTCTCTGAGTCTCTCTAGCGTTTTTAGGACAAACGAGGATAGACTGATTGGTCTGAAATCCTTGGCTTGTGTTATTGGATGTTCTTCCCCCTTTGGGTATGAACACCACTTACTTCCCTCCATATCTTGGGGGTATAGCAGAGCTCTATACAAGCTTCGAAGATTGAATCCAACCAGGGTATGACAGTCTTCGAGGCCGCCTGCAGTTCAGCTGGAATTATACCATCCGGACCCGGCGACTTGTAAGGCTCAAATTCGTATATTGCCCAAGCAATCATTTCTTTATTAAATAATTTACGGGTGTGCGCCCTCCTTCTCGGGCGACCAGCTTCCCTAGGCAAGTCCTGTTTACAACCAGGAAAATGCGTTGTCACTGTACCTCGCGCGCACACCTTGCAGGGAACATTGGTGGCAGGGCTCGAAACTTTCTTTTTGAAAACCTGTTTTATCTGGTATGTGATTTTCTTGTAATTAATAGTAATATAACTTTTCAGTCGTCTTCAGCGCAACAGTAAGACCCGAGCTATGGACCAGGTGAAGGCTTGGTGCGGTGGAGAAATGTCTTCGAGTTCCACCACGGCACCGCAGCAGCAGACCTTGGACAGGAAGAGGGTAGCGTCGGAGTCTATGGAATCAGACGAAGGGAAGAAAGTCAAGAGGGAGCCGATGTCTAGTGGAGACGAGGCTACACCTCCTGTTACACCATCCAAAGGTATAATATATTATATAATAGACGCAGTGGCATGCGAGGGCTCCTTCAGCTGGGTATGCCCAAAAAAGTACATCCTTTGTTTAGTCAGCCTCCATATCATTCACCAAAATATTTTTTTTCTTCAACTTTTGTATTTATACTATGCACATAGCACCATTTACACACACTACGTCAAGGTAGGAGCAAATAATACAAATTGCATGGTAATATAAATATTTCAATTCTATTAATGAGTATTTTTTTTTAAATATTTTGAATGCAGCCCTTTCAAAAAAAAAAAGTTTTTAATGACTAACTGTAAATATCATGAATATTGTTAGTTAAAATATAATTGCTCGGAACTATTCAGAGACATCTATGAAGTATCTCTTCAATCATTATCAGAACCAAATTTACCAACATCAAAACATAGAATCCACCACGAACATTCAGCAATAGAAAGATTCACACTGCCAAGAGAGGAAGGAGGAAGAGGACTCATAGACATAAAAAATCTACACCATACACAAATAAATAACTTAAGGCAATACTTCTACACAAAACGAAATAGCCCAATACATAACGAAATCATAAACATAGATCACACATACTCACCACTTACACTTAACGACAACAAACGCAATCTAGAAATAACAACACATGACGCAAAAATTGAAACATGGAAAAATAAAACATTACATGGAATACACCCAAGTCATCTACAACAACAACATATTGATAAAACCCTTAGTAATAATTGGCTCAAACACTCAGACCTCTACGCAGAAACAGAAGGATTTATCATAGCTATTCAGGACAAAATAATAAAAACAAAAAACTACACGAAACATATTATAAAAGACAATACAATAACAAACGACACATGCAGAAAGTGCAAATTACAAAAAGAAACAATAGAACACATAACAGGTGGCTGCTCAACTCTTGCACCGACGGAATATACAATAAGACACGATAACATCTGCAAACACATATATTTGGAACTAGCCCACAAACATAAACTTATCGAAACACACCCCAAGTGGTATCAATACACACCCCCAGCTGTAACAGAAAATGATAACTACAATCTATACTGGAATAGAGACATAATCACAGACAGAACAAACCTACATAACCGACCAGACATTACATTAATCGACAAAATACATAAACACACATATCTAATAGAAATATCGAAACCAAATACAGCAAATCTACAAAAGAAACATTTAGAAAAAATAGATAAATACATACCTTTAGCAGAACAGATAAAATCACAGTGGAAACAAGAAAAAGTAACAATAGTCCCAATAATATTATCGTCTACAGGCATCATACCAAAAACTCTCCAAAAAAATATAGACATACTAAAGTTACCCCCATACGTAATCACCAACATACAAAAAACTACAATTATCAACACATGCACAATAGTCAGAAAATTTCTACAGGTACCACATAGAACACACTAACTATAGAACGCAAGCCACCGTATATTGAAATTGTACCAACTTCTGAACCAACTTGAAGTTGGCAACATAACAATACTGCTTACTGCCATCTGTTAAACCGTACAAAAGCTCATTAACCTCTCGTGTGCTCACGGTACGGATCCGTACCAAGGAAATTATACCCCGTCGTGTGCTTACGGTACGGATCCGTACCAAGAGGTATTGTGTTTATTTTTTTCAATTTTAAATATTATGCAAGCAGTAAATAAGTTTTAGATTCGCTTGAATCTAATCCTAATGAATTATTTTACCATAAACAAAAAACATCCGGTCAAAATATGCGACTAATTCGTCATTCAATACCGTTGAAGTTCGACCAAGTTTGAATGTTTTGTACTGCGAGTCGAAGTTTTGTTTTTGTGGAAAAGAAAGACGTAAATAACTAGAAAATATAAGTTATTGTTATATTTCGTTACTATTTACTAAAATAAAGTGAGTGCGTAAATAAAAATTGTAATTTTGTGTCATAATTATCGAAAAAATCTTGTTAAAAATTTGAAACGGTAAAAACGAAGTGCGTAGTACAAATTTGTTCGAGTGTTTTCTACGTATAGAAGAGTACTTTGAGTGAACCACTTATTTCATTTTGAAGATAATTTTGTTGTGAACAAATATCCAACAGATTCCAATAAGTTTTTTACAATAAATTCAAATGGTGTGATAAAAATATTTTGCAATCGAGAAATTCATCATCAAACAACACACACACAAATGCAAACAAAGATGGCGGCTCCTTATCTGTATACAAAGACGGCCAGGCAGGGATATCACAATATTTGTTATATTTATTGTTTTTGATTTTGTATACATTTATTTAGCTTGTATACAAAATTTTAGTTACATGACAAATAAATATTCTTTGTTCTATTTTCACTTTTTACATAACAATTTTTATTATTTTTTTTGGCACCGTTTTTATTATTAATTAATTTATTTATTTATTTCAACTATTTGTACAAATAGTTGTACACTGGCGGGTTTATTGCCAAGCGGCAATTTCTTCCAACCAACCAGCCAGAGTTTTTGGCACCGTTTTTATTATTAATTTATTTATTTATTTCAACTTTTTATACAAATAGTTTTACACTGACGGGTTTATTGCCAAGCGGCAATTTCTTCCAACCAACCAGCCAAATTTTTTGGCACCGTTTTTATTATTAATATATTTATTTATTTCAACTTTTTATACAAATAGTTTTACATTGACGGGTTTATTGCCAAGCGGCAATTTCTTCCAACCAACCAGTCAGAGTTTTTTTGCCATATAGTTGTCATCTACACATTTGACTATCCCGTAAACTCGGGTTATAAAAAAATATGTAAATTGTATTTTGTTGCTTTTGTATTTTATTTTGACAGTTCTAAAGTAATTCTGTCAAAATAAATATTTGCAAAAAAAAAATAGCAACCATTTGTATTATACAATAAACTAAGTATAACTTTATGAGTTATAAAAATTATTTTTTTTGTCAGTTTTTGACAGATAGTTGTCATCTACACATTATACTATCCCGTTAACTCGGGTTATATAAAAAATATCTAAATTGTATTTTGTAGCTTTTGTATTTTATTTTGACAGTTCTAAAGTAATTCTGTCAAAATAAATATTTGCAAAAAAAAATTCAACCATTTGTATTTTACAATAAACTAAGTATAACTTTATGGGTTATAATTTTTTTTTTGTTTTGACAGATAGTTGTCATCTACACATTTTACTATCCCGTAAACTCGGGTTATAAAAAAAAAATGTAAATTGTATTTTGGGTTGTAAATTTTTTTTGACAATTTTTGTCTATCCCGTAAATTTTATTTATAATTTTTTTTAATGCCAACTGTATTTTGTTCTTTTTGTGCTACTGAATTTTATTTTTGACAAATTTTACATATTGACAAAATAAAAGTATTTTTTCTAGTTGTTTGTTTCATTTCAATTATTTATCAAAATAAATATGTTGTGAATCCCTGCCGCTATTGTTTGCGAGTCCCTTCTGTAAGGCCCGTCCAATAGCGAACGAGCATTGTGCCAGCGCCATCTTGAAATATTGCTGACCAATACCAAACGTGCGCCAATTTCAAATTTTACCAATACATACGCAAGTAGTAGACCAAAGACAACCGAAACAAATGTTTTTTTGTTCACTTTTTTACTATTGACTGGTTAGAAATTTATTACGTCATATGATAGATATTTTTTTCTTCTTTCCAATGATATACAATATGTTGGGAATTTACATCAAGGTCATTTGCAAGAGGCAATATCAAATTGTACTACTAAAATGGGGTTATGTTCAGTTTATTTGCCCTAAAATCAATTTTTCAATTTAGATTGTGAATTTTTATGTGGTATTTACGAAATACGATAACTAACTTGTGTAAAAAAGTGATTTCTAACATCCAAGACCAAATAATTACGTCTTGCGAGTATCTGAAAGTCAAGTTTGACGAAGTATAAAATGGCGTAAATGCGTATTTTTTTTGCAGTTTTCAAATCGGAAATAATAACTCATTTTCCTCTAAAGTATTTATTTTCTTTGTATCATATGATTGCTTTATTATCGCTCCAAGTAGAAAACATGAAAAATCGCGAATTGAAATAAAACATATATTGAAAATTCCTCGTTTATTGAGATGGGAACTGTTACAAGTTGAATTCTATATTCAATGGCCTATATAAAATAAATAAAACATGTGTTCACAATAAAAAATATTGTAAAAGGTTGGTTAGTTATCTAGCTTTAGATAATAACCGCAAATTTATTTCGTCCCGAAGCATAATTAATTAATTTTCATATAAATGTAAACACCTCCATACGGGCTGTCGAGATAACGATATACCCAAGCAGACGACCATTAAGCAATTTGCGCACAAGGTCAAACACACCAAGGGTTAAGAGGCGGGGCATAGGCGGGGCTAGGCCTATAGGGGGGGGGCTAAATTCGACTTTATTTATTTGAATATTGCCTCTGCATTTATTTCTTATAATGGTTGAAATTGTATAATATGCTTATATTATTCAACCATTATGAGAAACACTGCAAGAAGGAAGTAAAATTCACATACAAAAATTCTTAGGTTAACAAGAAAAGACAATTGTAACGAACAATGGTGTTTATTTTAACGAATTACTCGACATTTATAAAATAATATAATATGCAAAATCATACCACAATATCATATTGTCTTATTTAAATGAAATTTGCTAAAATCTTTGCTGAGAAGATGAATATTTCCACGCGCGGAAATCCACTTTATCAATCTACAACGATCTCGTATTGACGGAAAACAAAATTGCCGTTGTATTGATTTGATTGATTCCTTCGAACCACATGAAGTGACACAACATCGACGTGGCATTTTAAAATATTTAAGTTGTTTACAAAGCTTTTAAATATGAAATGCGAAATAAGAAATAATAGTTTTGGACCGCGTTTCACGGAAAACACAATGACAGATGACAGAACACATCACCGACACGTGAAGAATATATTATTGCCAGAATAAAACAAATTTCCAACATCATTTTCAGTTATTTCAGTAAATCAATTCATCTCAATATTTTTAGCAAACGCGACATATGCTAAAAATAAGAAATAACAATTATATTAATAAATTAAGTAGATAAAATGTATTCGGTCATGAAAAATTTAAAATATACTTGAAAGATTGATGTTTTTTTTTTTTACTTATGGCAAAATTTTCTGATTTCTAAACAGAGACATCTTTTAAACCGTACAAAAGCTTTCTGATATTATAATACACACATACATACACACACACACATACCATCACCACAGGACCACAGAATTGGACCGATTTCAATGTATGGTGGCTGGTAGGCCCTGAGGTACCACTTTAAACAGCTACACACAACCACACAGACACACAAACACACAGACACACAAACACGTAGCCTCACAACTTGAGTACGCTCCGTTGTGAAGGAAATTACCGAACCATAACCGAGATCAATCTATAATAATAATACTAATGAAATATTTATAAATTCCGAAACTAATTTAGAAGAACAATGTCCTCCTACAATAGATGAAATAATTATAGATTCTGAAACTTAGATAATGTTTATTGAAACATATGCTACTTCAAAAAAATCTAAATTTCCAATTGTACGATTCTACATATTGATGCCGCCATTGTAGGTACTTTTTTATATGGAGATAACTACAGTAACATTTTTCATCATTTATCTTATGTTTATGTTATGAAGTGTTCAATTTCATTGAGTATATGTAATCTTTTGTTTATCTTTGATCTTTTTGTGATATATCAACATCGTTCTTTATTTAAATTCATTTCTCACGCAAATATTGCTTCTCTGGGCTGGAAACACTGGTTAGTTGGAAGAAATTGCTATACGGCAATAAACTCGCCACTTGCGCAGGGTGCAAGGAAGTGTTCATTATTATTATTATTATCCTTACATGCATGATTAATATTAATAACAAATGTGTTTGTAGATACCCAGGCATCCAACATAAAAGTACTTCGGCTGTCATCGTCGGATACAAAAGCAATAAACGGCACACCAACGAGAATAACGGATGCTCAGTTGGTGAAGTCATTTGGTGTTGATTCCAAGGGTATGCCACTTATCAAAGGAGTCATCAAGGTGGATCCTAAACAGATGCCTAACTTGACCACAGGTTCTTATTATTATTATTATTATTCATTCTATTATGGCCCGGTATCTGAGTTGACCCTTGAGAGTTTAACACAAGTTTAAAAAAAATATTGCATCTTTCAGTACCTAAATATCTTCCCTTTAAATATGTTACTAAAGGACAAATACTTAACGTTTCTGGCGGATCGTGTATCTTAATCTTATTGCTGTGTAACCACTAAATTTTTTAAGCATGTAAAAGGCTTAGAGCCATATAAATAAATAGTTTTTTAGTTGGACATATTATTTCGCATTTCTATTAACAATATTTATTGAGAGGAATAAATTATTGGTGACAGGAAAATTATTCGAAAAACAGTTATTCGAATGCTCAATTTTACGAAAATCAATTTTACGAATGGCAATTATTCGAATCACATTTTTTCGAAAAACAATTTTCTGAACACACACTTATCAGAATTTACAATTGTTCGAATTTTTATGACGTCATGTTGGTAGTATTGTGTGAGGAAAAAACCATAGATTTTTATTATAATATACTAGATGTCGTAGTTATTTTGTATGAATCGAAAACAAATGACTCACTTTTTGCACGGAGTACTACATCTACATAGTATATTATGTATAATAAAAATCTATGGAATAAACAACATGGCAACGCACCGCGCTGTCAGATATCCTAGGATGTACACCTATTTGTTAAACCTAAACATACAAAACTTTGGTAAAAATAGATTGGTTAGGTTTGCTGTAGTTATAATTGCGACTGGCGTGAGCCAGTTGCATTATATATTGAAAAAAGTAACTATAATATTAAAGTAAAATAACTAAATTGGTGTGAATACTAGATAAACACAAACTGGTGTACAAACTAGGCTATCCCGCGCTGTCAAATATCAGTTATTAAAAATATTATGTACCCAACAATAATACAACAAGTAACAACAGTCTTCATCGAATATATTTTACTGGCAACAAATATGTCAAAGGAGGCAACATAATGACACAAAAATATATTAAATTCGATTAATTGGTTTTCCAACAAATGTTAGTTCGAATAATTTGCTTTCGGACAATTGTCATTCTGATAACTGCGTCCAAAGTTTTCGAAAAAGTAATTCTAATTTAATATTTTTTATAGGGGTTTATATTATGTCGAAAAATTCTGGAATAATGAAAATCGACACTCCAGGAAAAATTGGACCAGGATTGAATATTGACCAAGAGGCTATTAGGAAACAAATACTAGCTGCTAAACAGGCACAGATGAAGGTAAATATTGTATACTTTTCTTAATGCCTTATTAGATGGACGGATTAGTTATCCCGTGAATCGGCTTCTTATGTTGCTTCAACTGATTTTGTTCACCTACAGTACAGGCATTTTTGCTTAGTTTACAGAATATATTTGTTCTAGTTTCAAGGACATATTCATTCTCTTTATTATAACTAAAATGTTCTACTAATATATTTTGGTGCATTATCTATGTTAATTGTTTGAAAAGAGATCACTTTTTATATACCAATCTCCTTCAAAGAGGCCCATGGACTGCATGGGCCATTGGGTGAAAATACTGCCACAGGATGTGCTTGGAAGTCTGGTCTGTAAATTGACAGAATCAACTTGATTAAATTCTTTTTTGATTAAACACATTATTTATAAATTAACTATATGTTGTTTTTAGAAAATGGAAACAAATAAGCCTACCCTGACACCAGGAAGAGTTGGCCGTCCACCGTTGAGGCCTGCTTTGCCTTTACAACCGACTCTCGGTCAACCCAGGCTTCCACTCAGTCAGGTACTTTCATTATTATTTATATATTATCATGTGGTGTGCATAATATCCTACATTAGTACCACAATAAATGCAATTGTTCTAATTAAGCTAAAAATACAAAACAATTATCTTCCTGGCACTGTCCTAACTTACCACCTATATTGGATATTGTGGTCGGATCCTCTCGTCCTCAGGCTGTATACTCTGCGGTTCTGGATATAGCTTTCATGCAAGACGTTTCTTTGTACAATCTTGGAGTAATTGTTTTATCCAGGTGTTTTTTGGGTCTTAATATTTATTTCCTTGTTTACAGTATGGTCTTGTGGTCTCCTTTTTACATGATCATACTATCTCAGCAGGGGGCCTACACAATATGCCATGTTATCTTATATTCGTTCAAGAAAAGTGTGTTCTTAAATTGGATCAGCGAAATAAATTTCGTAGGCAAGTGACACATTACAAGAATAAGCTACGCTACAGCGTCGTTGGCGTCCAAAAGAAAAAACCATCGACTACAATTAAATATTATAAATGGTTAGGTTGGCAGTCTGTTTATTTTCTCAATCTGACTGTCATCGCCTATTTGACGGACGTTGTCCGTAGGATATATTCTCTTTGGCGCGCGTTCGGTTATTATTTGAAAAAAATCTTTACATATATTTTAATACATGTTTTTACACATTTGATTTAAATTAAATTATATTAAACACAAAAATCATCAAACAAAATATCAATTTGCGCGGCAACTTTTTCACAGTTATCTTTTTTAATACGCAAAAATATATATTTGAGTATATTTTAATACATGTTCACATAATTTACCAGGTTCAACGAGAAAATAAGGATAATAAATGAAATATTAAAACAAATGTCTATCAAAATACCACGTTCCAGACCAAATTTCAGTCACTAATGACGTTTCATTATTATCCTAAAAAACGTTATTTTTCCTTTCCAAACGTCAGAAATATGGCACGTTGCCTACCGACGATAACCAGTTTGTATGGCCGTTGCTAGGCGTCGAAAAGAATCGTAGCGAATATAAGATCACGTATAAAGTATTGTTTATCAATGGCATGTTGCGTAGCCCTGTCACGTGACAACTGTCATTTCCATACATTTAGTTATCTTTGCTTATTCTCTCTATCGCTAAATTGGCATATTGCGTAGGCCCCCTGATGCTCATCTAGCTTGCTGTTTATGTCAGTGACTCCAAGGCTACCACGAATACTTCATTTTATCTTTTGATGATACTCCTACCAACTACCTAAGCATTCGCATTTCCGTGCAAAAAAAAATACAAAACAATAAAAAATATTTTTAAATAAGTTCACTATTTATTTAACTTAAATAGGTACATAAACTATTCAGTTTGAAATACACAAATTATTTGAAGATTCTAATGTATTATTTTCAGATAAAGCGAACATCATTAATGTCACATTCAAATCAACAGATTGTAGAAAAGACAATCATCACTCCAAGTGGACAGAAGATAATTCAAAGGACAATACAGAGGAATACATCAGAGGGTGCTTCAGGCAATAAACTTAGTCCACAGGTGATACAATTCTTTTATAGTTTTTTATAGTTTGGAGATACAACTGTTGATTAAATATTTAATTATTTTCATACCATCACGGCATATCCCACAATGTGGGGTAACCAGAGAAAGGTGTGCGGATGTGCATTGCCTTATAAAAGGGAGAACAACACATCTATGTATACCCACACACCAGACTCGTTTCACCAAAAAAGGCACTACATTCAGAATGGGTGGTGAACCTCATTGCTGAACTATGTGAGATGTTATTGTTGTCTTTTTTTAAATTATTTTAATATTGTGAATTGAACATTGCAGGATCAGACACTGTTGAGGAAGGTAGCCGCAGCTGCTAGAGGTCGCGGACGTCCACCCCTCGTGGGAAGACCCAGGGAAAGGTTCATCAACCCCATTGTTTACAATCAAGTAAGTTTATCTCATTATCAATTTGGCCTTTGTGGCTAAGTCAAACCTCTCGGGTTTTAATTTCGGGTGGAGACACAGTTTTCAACTGTGCTTTCAGTCTGAATTTGTGAGACATAAAATATTTGCAACTTGTTATTGGGTGCGTGTTGAATTAATAATTAACAAAGTACCTGCTTGTTAGTATCCAGAGAAATCATGAACAAAAGAAAAAGATAAAAAATAATGTATTATGTAGATTGATGTACAAATAGATGAATGGCAGCCAATCACAGTACATAAATCATTCTGGGTCGCGGTCGATAGTCAAAATCAATGATTTCGATCCAGATTAATAAGGGATAGCAACCTATATTATTTTATTAAATTATTTATTTTCTAACATATGTTCCAATTCCAAATTAATATTTAACATAGTACCCGTTAGATGCTCGATAATTATCTAATATAATATATAAACTTTCTTCTTGTACAAAGTATATTGTGTATCTTATACTGTGTATCAAAAATCCATTGTATAATTTCAGCCTGAATCATCAGAGGGTGAGTCCTCTGACGACGACTACATAGAGGACCCCTTCCCCAAAGACTTACCCCCTATCCCCCCTCCCAGCCCAGACAGGGACCTGACCCTCTGTCCCTTGACTGGCAAGCGGCTGGCCAGGGCCGAGGGAGAGCCGACTCCTCCCCCAACTCCACCACCGCCCCCCACGCCCCCTCCCATGTCTCCACCCCATCCCGTCTCCTCCCCACAGCTCATGCTTACCAAGGAGACACTCATGAAGGTGGAAATGTCACCGGGAGGCACCACGGGCACACTGGTGCAGGGGACACCGCAGCCGTCCCTACCACAGCTGATGGCAGATGATGATGTAAGCTTTGTTTTTGATTATATATGTACCTATATGATTTTTTAAAATTAAATTTATATATCATATGTAAGGATCTAATATAAAAATTTTCAGAAGCTAGCTGTGTCGCTGTGCAGGGTTATAATTATTACACTATACTATTGCAATCACCACAACACACGCTGCCTGCGTGTATTCTTAGTAGATAAATGTATAAATGCTTAGCACCAAGCGAAGCACTTTGGTTTGGCATTAGTTTTACTATTTTCTATATTAAACAGATACTATGTATGTACATAATATTGTTTTACATAATTCATGGTTAAACGCATAATAATGTATTGTTTTAGAATGACATGGACGCAGGGAAGGTGGTGAAACGATTATTCTCCGAAGATGGTGATGGATTGTCAAGTAATGAACCAATTATGATCCAGGGTGCCGATGGAATTCTTTATCAGGTAAATTTATTGTTTGTAATATCTAGTTATTTGTTTCAATTTAAAGTTTTATTTTTACATAATAACCTCAAGAAACATGTCGTGGTTCTGAAATATTGGAGCCTGGACAGGTATTTAGATTGTCGGAGAGCTCTACCATTCTGGCCGAAATAGAGAGGCAATGCCAGTGTCGGGAAGGACCTGACATGGCACTTCAAGAAGAAGGTTTAATTTGTAAGAAGTAGAAGAGTTTATTTTTTGATGTTGTAAATTATAGTTTCAAACCGGTGGACAGGTTTACCTGGCTCACTCATAACCAACAACAATGAAGTTGGGGATGAAATTAAAAGAAGAATTACAGCAGCAAACAAATGTTATTTTGGGCTGCAAAACCAATTAAAGTCTGGTATAGTTTAAAAGTCCAATTGTATAAGATTCTCATACAACCAGTCTTAACATATGCTGCTGAAACATGGACCCTAACAAAGGCCGATGAAATAAGGTTAACCCAGATAATCCTATTGTACGATTTTTCGAACACTTGCAGTGTCACACGTTAAATTGACAATACTCTTAGTTTATTTTTTTATCGGTGATGTTTCTAGTGTATTTCTAATGCTAAGACAATACTTTCTCACTTACAACAGTTTGCAACAGGTTGTCGCTGTTAATTTCCGTGTTTTTGGAGTTTATTTTATTGATACTTATTTTGCAAAGATGTCGATACCACCTTCTGTTCATAAAAGGTAAATAATTTATAAAATGTTACAATTATAAACTTCATTTTTGTAATGTATATATGAAAATGATTAATTAATATTACTGTATGATTAAAATTAACTTCGCTTACAGATTAGGGTAGTTATAACTTCTGAAACAATAGTGTATGTTTAAACGTACAATAGGATAATACACAGTACAAACAGTGGTGTATACAGTACAAACGTGAAATGTGTCAAATGTTGGATATATATTTTTTTTTGCTATTATAATTTCGTTTATAATTAATATTTTTTTCATAAATAATATTTTTTCAACCTATATTTTTTTTATTTTTACATCATCATTAACTGTTGATGAAATATTGACACTCTTAGAAGAGGATGACGAAGAAATTGAGAAGGAAAGATGTGTCGATATATTAATGCTTCCTCCAGAAAATCTGTGTGATTATATTACTGATGAAGATTCAGGGGATGAAGAACAAATGTCTCCATATCAGTTACCGGGATCTCAGTTAAGAGCTCCAGCAGAAATGGTGATTCGTCAAAATTCTGATGAAATAGAAGATGTTATTGGAACAACTAGTGACGATGTTCAAGAGCCACGTTCATTACATGTAAGAAAGAATGAGTCATATTTATGGAGAAATAGAGAATTTCAACCTGAGACAATGGAATCTTGGCCACCACTTACATTAGTTCACAACGAACAAAGTCCAGCAGAACTATTTGAACATTTCTTTGACAAGAATTTGATGGAAATGTTACTAAATTTTACTAATAAATATGCATTTCAAAAAAATAAAGAAGCCAATATCACCAAAGAGGAACTCAAATCGTTTTTTAGAATTCTTCTTCTGAGTGGCTATGTGACATTACCTAGAAGACGCCTTTATTGGGAAAATACACCTGATACAAAAAATGATCTCGTAGCAGCAGCTCCAACTGAAGAGATTTACCGACCATTAGGTCTTGGCCCCTGTGTAGTACTAACCTACACAGATATAATACAAAATATAGCGAAATACCCGTATCATATATTTTGTGATAATTATTTTACCACAATTCCACTCGTTGAGGAGCTGACAGCAAGAGGCATCAGAGTAACCGGGACAATAGGCTGTCGAAGTGTCCATTAAAATCAATTAAAGATATGAAGAATGAATCACGTGGTGCATCTGATCAAAAGGTTACTCTCGGTAGATCCATATCAGTAACTCGTTAGCACGACAATAATGTTGTCACAGTCGCATCAAATGCTGTAGCAAGTGACCCATTCCACATGGTTTCAAGATATTCCCAAGCGCATAAAAAGAAAATAACTGTGAAACAACCAAATGCAGTTTATGTTTATATAAAGGAATGGGGGGAGTAGACAGACGTGACCAAAATATAGGTTTATACAGGATTGGTATACGTGGAAAGAAGTGGTATTATTGTCTAATAACTTTCCTGCTTGATGTTTCGATACAAAATGCTTGGCAACTCCATCGATACAAAGGTGGAAAATTGGAAGCAGAATAAAGCAACACGATGTAGAGTATGTCAAAAAAACATCGTTCTATAAGTGTAGGAAATGTGATGTGGCATTACACGTTGATTGTTTTATGAAAAAGAAGAATAATTTTTATTTTACTTTTTTCTGTTTTTCGCTATAATTCTTTTGTACCTACATATAAGAATAATTTTGTAATACTTTGTAATCTGGTTGGTTGGAGAAGAAGAAATTGCCTAATGGCAATAAGTTCGCCAGTGTCCAATATATTTGTTTATTTTATATCTAAAAAAAACAACTTAACGAGACGCTCAACTTTTTCATGATGAATACTGTAATAGGTGGTTTATGTTCCTAATGTTCGAATAATCGTACACTTTTCTTTTTGCAATAAAATAAAAAAAAAAAAACATTTTTGTTTTTCTTCTTCTAGGACCTTATTTTTTTATCACAAATTACCATATATTCGAAAATCAAGAATTTTCGAACAAAAAAAAGTTTCAGGATTATCTGGGTTAAACACCTTTGAAAGGAAAATATTGAGACGTATTTATGGCCCCGTATGCGAAAATGGAGCCTGTTGTATCAGGTACAACCACGAACTGTACTAGTTGTACTCAGATGTACACTCACCCAGTACATCAAAATATGCCGGCTCCGATGGCTGGGTCACGTAGCGAGAATGGACGAAACCTGGCCACTAAAAAGGATATTCTCTACAAGACCAATGGGCAGAAGAAGCATCGGTAGGCCAAAGCTGAGATGGTTAGATGGAGCAGAGAGGGAATGCGGACGATGGGCGTTGTGAATTGGCGGCAGGAAGCGATGGTCAGGGGAGGTGGAGGGAGCTTCTGGAGGAAGCAGGGACCCACGATGGGTTGTAGCGCCACTGATTGATTTTGATTGATTAGAAGCGTTGAAGTGATTCAAATATGAGCTATGTTTTTGTGTTGCTGAATCAGGTTGCCGGCAAGAATGAGGAGGGACAAACACTGCTGGTAGCTGCTGAGGGTGGTGGTATGGTGGGAGGTCTGAACGTGCAGGGAGGTATGGAGGAGGAGGAAGGTGAGGAGGGTGAAGAGGGAGAAGCGGGAACTGCAGGAGGACAGTGTATATATGTGGCGCAGCAAGACGGAGAGGAGGTCCTCACCATTGATTCATCACAACTTGCTCATCTCATACCCGATCATGTAAATAACACTTTTATTATTATTTAGTCCACATATTAATCTTTTTAAGAAGAGCGTCACATGTACATGAGAGCCGATTCTCTATAGATGCCGTATCCTGTTCTTTTTCATATCCGTTGTCAAAAGTTTAATCTGTTCCTGATAGATACTTGTTAGATTTTGGTGATTGCCCCACACTGGTGTTGTGTGATTACATTCATCTTACAAGATACCCAGCCATGTGATCCTTTAAAATGAGTAAGAAACAGTCAAATGTATTGAAACCAACCAAATAAAATAACTCATTCTTGATTTAGTAAAGTTGGTTGTAATAAATAAAATCTTTTATTATTCAAATATTTTTATAGCTGCTTATAAGCAAACATTGGATTTTTTCCCTGTTTGGGAGTCAATGATATTTTTATGACAATTTTTTTTTACATCTCAATAGAGTCGAAGTTGGAATATTATAGGAGAATTGGAAAATCCTTATTCACAAAATTCTTTTATTATATATTTCTTACATTTCTTTTCTATATCCCAATGATTTGTTATTTCGTACGAGCTATCCTTTGCATCTCGTCGCATAGTCAAAAATACTAAAATACTCCAAATACAAAAAATACAACTTGAAGGCGAAAAATACAGAAAAAAGAAGTGTAATGAATTTTTTTTTGGTATATTTTGAATTGAAAATAATGTTACAGTTACATTATTAATTGTTTATTAACATTAAGAAATTTTTGTTTTGTATAGTGAATTTTGTTTGATGGTATGGTGTAATATTTGCAGACTGGTGGTGGAGATACATTAACAGAGGCACTGGGACAAGTAGCTCTACAAGTTGACGGAGAAGGAGGAGATGAATCTACTCAAGTTATAGCACAACTTGTTCAGGCAGATCCACCATCACCCGGTCAGTATTGTACAGATACATACATACATACATACATACATACATACATACATACATACAGATGTGTCTTTCCAGAAAAATTAAATATTATATAGCTCTCATCATTCTTTATAAAAATTTAATAAATAAGGAATATTTGTTTCAATTAATATTTATTTCAATACTTATATCCGTATTCTCAGCCAATTCTGACAAATTTCATTATTCAGAGTGAATGTGACGTCACCAAGCCATGAGGAATCCTCAAAAAGTCCAGTAAAATGAATTCTTTAACATTTTGCTAAGGAATACTTTGAATTTTTCCTTAGATTGAATTTTAAATGTTTATAGTAATGTAATCATTTATTTTTGGCAACCTTACCAATAAAATATTTTATCCGCCAACACCGTAACAGCAACATCAAGTAATGTCTAATGAAGAATGTCATTAACTTCTATGCTTTCCTCAATGTGAACTGAAACAAGATCATGAGGGATACACATACCTTCAAAGTACCTTGAAGGCCTGAGTGACGAGGCCCCACTCCTCCATTTGTCTATGGATGCGTGACAGTTTTAAAATAAGAATAATGTTTACGAATAAAAAGATAAAAATTATGCTTTATTTAACCCAATCAAGACGGGTAGGTACAAGTACTTGCATTCCCCAAGGACGGCCAGTATTTCGCGTCGCACACAGTTTTTTTTTCAATCTCGTTTTAATTGAATATAATAACGGTAAAAAAAAAATCTAACGATGTAGATATATGATAAAAGGATCAAAGATAAACAAAAGATCACATAAACTCAATGAAATTGAACATTTCATAATATAAACATAAGGTAAATGGAGGATAATGTCATCATGATTATCTCCATATAAAAAAGTACATGGCGTCATCAATATGTCACGTGATCCTTCCAGCATTTGATGAAGATAAGGAATATGCGCCGATTGTGTATTGGTATGGATCGAATTCAAAGCAGAACGTTGAGCACGAAACATCTAAATGAACTGGCGCAGTATCCCTCTTTCCTACGCGCATGCGTATTACATCCTTACAAAGCGCGGGAGAGTGTGAATTTCGCCGGCGATGATCGATGAATTTCAGTGTTTAGAGTTCTTAATTTTTTTAAATAATTTAACAATCGTTTTGTTGATTCACCGACAGATGTCTTGAAGTCAAATATATGGGAGTAATATTCATCCAATTTTCGTCTCAATTGAGTATGAATTTACTGAGAAATGAAGGTTCACAATTGTGTATAGCCATGAGGGCATGTATAGATGACGCTCGGCTTAAAAAGGTTATATTTGGAAGGTTCATGTCACTTCATATATTTTTATCTCTCTTTTTATCTACAATCATATTTTAGAAGATATATGATTATACTTAAACACATTGTGTAAATAATGATAAAAGTAAATAGTAAATTTAATGGTGTGAATTACATATTAATTTTAGAGTAAATAAATCTTAGTATGCATAAGTAAAAGAAACCTAACAAATAAGTGGCAGATACATAATATAAGAAAAACTAGTAATACTATAAAAATATTGTTTAATGATTGTATCAATAATATAATTTTATATTTTGTAGGTGGTACAAGAAAAGTGGTATTACTTCTCCCCGATGGTAGTTTGACAATGACCGAACTTGATAATGAACAATATCTCTCCATTACTGATGGTGATAAATCTCAAGAATAAACATTTACATTAAATACTGACGTTGGACAGGTTTATACATAAATAGTGGCTTCAATCAAGAAAACATAGTAAAAATTTAATGTGAAGTCAAATTTATTCATTTTATGTATTTTTTGCTATTCTATAGATTGAATAAAATAAAGAAGTTTAGTAAGATGAAAATGACAAAAGAATGTCACTAGTGTATTATAAAATGGATATAATTTTATTGTGACAGTTCTGGTGAACGCATTTTTGTTTTCATTTTGACTAATGTTCATCCAAATTTTATTTCGTCTTCGCAATTGAACTCAGTGAATGTGCAAAATTTACATTAATACAATCGTCTTCAATGCAGTACCTTGAATTCCAAGCTTCTACTAAAATCGACTGGTATCATTTGAATCGGCCATCTATTGGTGCTTTTTAGAAACAAAAACCATTTCGTAATCACAGCAGTTTATTTTCGAAATACAGTATTTCGTAACTAGGTGATTGTCACAGATGTCATTAAATAAATATTACGTGTATATAAATTTCATTGTGTTGTGTTCTTCCTGCAAATTGTGTTCTTCCTGTAAAACTTGTAGATGGTGAGGTACTGCATTGTAGATGACATTGAATAAGATGATCATTGTATATTATTTTTGTAACTGTAGAGATGTTACAATTTATTTCAATTGGTAGGTGTTTGGAAACCTCAAGAAGCAAGAATTGCATGAGAAAATATAAAAAAAAGTGTCACTTGCTTCAATTAATACTGAAGGGCAAGATAGATGGTCGCCGAGGGACTGGAAGGATACATGTCTGACAGGGCACCAGAAGAAGTTGCTGGGAATTGAGCCCAAGATACTAGAGCACAAGTTAGGACTTGTTACTAGTCTATGGCACTTGATTGTATTTTTTCTATTATTTATAATAATATGATTAATTTTGCTACTAGTTTTGTTTAGTGCAAACGTAAATGATTTTTTACTCTTTATTTTTTAACATATCAATCTAACATTTGACACTATTGCATTTCTGTAATATAATGTATTAATTTCATCTATAGATTTTTAAAATGCATAACTTAAAGTATGTAACAATAATTTTACAAAAATATAGATATTATATTTTTTGTTAATGATTGATATTAAAAAAAAAAAAAATATATGTAAAATATCTAATTAAAAACTATCAATAGCATAAATTTTATTGACAAGTGGGGGAGTGCCCTGTAAGTGAAATATCATGCTCTGGGGTTTGTTTTTTTATCACATATAACGTGACAACATTACAAATATGGATGATAACATCACATTAGATGGGTCGATGGCAGAGCGGTTAGCGCGCTTTGTAATCCAGTGGTCGCGAGTTCGAATCCTGCCTCGACCAATTTCGTTCACCTATAGCACAAGCATTTATGCTTATTTTAGGGAACGTAGGAAGATGAAAATGTACTTGCTTATAACAAGGACATATTCATTTTTTAAAAAAAAAAGAAAAAGTATTTCTATTACGCTGATAACTGCAAAAACTGCGATGTTTTTATAAAATGTTTAAAAATATTGTCCATAGATGCTATATATATTTTGAAGTTATTTCCCATAGAGTGGGTTTTATAGACCATTTGAGGAACATCGACAAGCTTTTAGTGAAAAGTTATTATGGAGTTTGAGGAATGTCCATAATCCCCCCCCACTTGTTAAATCAATGGATTGAGAGATCTTTTCTAATTTATTTATTTTTATAAAAATACTCATATATATAATGTATTATATAATGTAAGTTTGAGTATTTTGAGACACATCCATAAAGTAATATATTTCCAAGTAAATAAAAAATTGAAAAATACAATAGATTATGAATGTAACACTTATTTTGATAATAAAGGGTTAAAAAAAACACTTATATGGATGTTGTCTATGAAATTAATAGATTTATGTCCATTGGCAAAAATTGTGCACAGTAAATGTAAAAAGGTTAATAAAAGTTTACTTCATGTGTATAGTATAATGTCATTAACATTTTACACATATCAATTTAAACATACACAACTTTCATGAGATATTTTATTTTATAGACTTTTGAACTCTTGAGACTTCTAATATTGTATTGTGGGATATACATTTCAATGGCATAAAAATTAATGCAAGTTTGTATGAAATAATCGAGGACTTGTATTTTTACTGTAAATTGTGTAAAAAAAAATAATTATCATTAAGTCATTAATGTTTGCTGATATAACACTTGAATTATTCCCATGTAATTTTATATATTTTGGGATTGAAATAATATGTAGTGTTATGTAGAATGTTATTTTTCTGTCTAATTAATTACTCTTTATGTTTTTTTAAATTCCAAATTTATACAAAATATACTTTATAATTTATGTACCTACATATATCAAATTATAATTACCGATGTTTTTGTTTAGTTTTATGGTATTTAATATTGACGGTTAAAAAGCTATTCGACTTTAGCTACAAAATATGAATTACACTGGAAAGCCATAACTTTTTTTGTTGAATTAATATCAAATATTTTTAATGTCATAGATTGTTAAATTTTTAAAATTGGTAAATATTATCTAAATTGTACTAACTCCTAACCTCACTGGAGTATTTAGTATTCTTAAGTTAGCAATTGCGTTGCAGAGACATCACTAACTAAATACTTAATACTACGCCAAACTTAAGGTCGATGGCATAGCATTTCACATTTTTGAGTATGAAGAAAAGAGATAGATAGTTTTCTATGGGTTTAGACTGATGTTTATATTTTTTTGTCATAAAAACACAAATATACGTCACCAAGCTCACACTGATAGCTCTGTGTCTTTTAGTATTAAACTATTCGTTAGGTTCCTCATGATCAACCTTACTTTTTGACATTTTGCAAATGTTAGTTTACGCCACCGCGCATGCGTGAAGTATTTAGATATGTTTCTGCAATGCAATTCTCGTACGAAAACTTCGTAGCATCCTCCAGTTAAGAAGCCACGTGATCTCCTAACTTTAGTGTGCGACTGCAATGAAAACATGGTTAGTATGTAGAATTTAGTATTTTGGTCGTACTCTGCATTCGGACCTATATCTGGCTCATTCGACGTAGCTTAAAAATCTGAAAAAAAAAACAATGTATCATAACTCAATACCAACCAGTTCATTAAATTGCTTTAATGAAGTAGACTTTTGATAACTGTCGATATGCATTACATAAGTTTGGTTTACTTATATAATATAGAGATATATCTTTTGGAGCCATCAGCATTTAATACTTGTAAATAATACCTTATCTAGCTCACTAATCGATGATCAAATAAAGATCAGAGAAGCCAGCCCATTAAAGATCTTAAGGTTCATTCAAGGTATTGGATTGTGGAAGGATCTCTAGAAGCCACTCTGACAATGAGTTACACAGTGAAGCTGACGTGAAGAGGCAGCTAGATGGGAAGGAAAAAAAAAAAACAATACCTTGCGCCTTACAGTTTTCAATGGACAGTTTTTTCTAAATACCAGATTTAACACACTCACTCGGATTAGAGGCTAATTATTTCTGCCACATATTAATATACTGTCTGTGGAGATATAATTTTTGTGTATAATTTATGATAGACCTTCTAGAAGTCTCTTCTTTCCTATATACATAAAATATTTCTAAATAAAATTACATTTTACTTTTTAAATTCAGCTTGGATATACATATATCTCTGTATTGTTAATAGTAAAAATGTAAATAATTTTTTATAATAATTTTAAAAAAGGGAAATCTTTAGATAGTTTTAATAAAATTATTGATAAGTTTGTAAATTTCTGTACATAGTATTTTATATGTTAAAAAAATATGAAATTTGATAAATAAATAGTTTTATTCTTTTGTATCATAGAATTAAATATAAATATACCTAAGCGTAGCTCATGAACATGGCAGTAGTGTAGAAATAATATAACATATGAAAGTTAAGATTACATCATGTGTATGTATGAATGGCTTTTTTTGTAAATTATTGAGAATGCGTTGAAATATTTTTTGAAATTTGTAATACTTTTTATTTTAAGCAATAATTGTTTCCTTATAAATGAATAATATTAATATAAAATATTGTTTTTCTTTTTCATTTTTGTCACGTCACTCATTATCAATTGTATCCGGAAAGGTGCATTTTACTAACTTCGATGTTGTTTTTTTCTTCAATGGTGCTACAGTCCAAATTTAGCCTAGGCCTCCCACTTCTGTCTCCAACCACTTCTTTTCCCTCCAGTTAGAAAATTGCCGCATCTATCCTTTTATTATGCTCCCATCTCAATCTTTCTCCTACATCCCTGGGGGTCTAACCTGGATTTTTTTGGGTAGTTGTTATTTGGCGTCCTTTATACAAGGTCTGCCCATCTCAACCTGAGTAGTCTTAAATATTTTATGTTGTTTTACAATGATAAAATAAGATAATAGGTATACCACCATCAAGCCATGTCCCTAATGGGGTAGACAGAGAGAATCAAATGACACATCACCTAATATATGTATGTTTCATATATTTTTACAATTTGTTTGCCTGCGGAGAGACAGTTTTAAACAGTATCCAGTCTATAGGTATTTGTGAAACAATATCATAAGATTCCAGAATGTGGCAACTTATTCTTGGATGCATTATTTTAGACATTTGCCTGGTAGTTGCTCGAGAAGTATTACAAAATTTTCTATCCAACATATGGACCAATAGGTTTTGGCTACAAAAGATAAAAGTCTTGCAAATTAATTTCATAATATATTTATTTTATGCAACATAATCTTAGTTAATCAGCCTTTTTCTCAATCGAGTAGGTTCCTAGTCATTCCAAAATAAATTACAAAAACGCATACGACATTTAAAAGAAAAACTAAAATTGTTAAAAAATTTGGAATAACTAAGGAGCTACCCAACTCTTTTATAAAACCAATTAATATTTGTTTTATTATTACATATTTTTTACATATATGTAAAATAACGTAATATTCATATACATAATAATATATAAAAGATGTTAGATGACGTAATAATATCCTATAAATAATAATTATATAAACTGGTATCTCATTCTTTCTGAAAAATATATTTGGCACACTGATCCAATAGCAAAAATATTCCTTTATTTTGCATAGCTCACAAAATTATATACTTTATATTATAAGTGATTGAAAATTAATATATGTATATGTAAACCATGATATAAACTAAGTTACACATAAAATTTTAATACTTCATAAAACTTTTTAATTTGAAAAAGTATATTTTGAATATCACTTATACTTAAAAAAAGACAGCGATGGGTATTTTAAATGAATATATTTTTTATTGATTTCTAAATGTACTCTTATTTTCAATATAAAAATATTAAGAAATTCATTAAAAAAAGTATTGTGAAAATATTAATTCATTCTGGATATCTATTGTATACTTAATAAAATAAATTTAAGAATACACAGTGGTAAGCACAAATAAATATGTATACATTTTTAATTAATCCGTTGATAGCAAATTTAAATAAATATATATATTTTTGTATAAATTAAAATAATGAACACTGGTGACATTTACTTCAATTTTTTTTTTTGAAAATATCATGAGGTAATAATATTGACGCTGGAATGGTAAAACGAAAGAACCAATGTTTTTTTTGAAAATAATGAACAATTCCATATCTCAACACATGTAAGAAATGTGTCATTATTAATTGGGATTTTTGGGTGTTTCGGAAAAATGATAACACAATGATTTTGTGAATTTAAGAGGTGACATAAGTCCCAAAACTAGATTGTTTTGAAACTTAGATAAATTAATACAGAAAACTTGGCCGATATTGCACAGTACATATGAATAGAGTTCTTAATTTATGTGTTGATTTATTTCACTTTTCCAGTGTCTAAATTATTTCATTACTAATGGATTTCACATATCTTCACATAGAATAATATATTATACTTTATTTCATATGAATATATCTATTTTAATATGATATGTATTCATATTGTAACAAATTATTTTCCTATTTATTTAATTGAGATTCTCTCTTAACAATCAATAAGTATAGTAATAATTTTAGTCAAAATATATCCACTTTTCTACGATGCATTAGACTATTTTTTTTATATAGCTTGTATTTAATCAAAATGTACCAAAACTTCAATTATTTTCCAAAATATAACGCTATTACGGCACACATTACAACATATACAATCATTGGTGGTAATATAATATAAATAAAACATTTACAAAAACTCAATGTGACAAGAGTCAAGGGTGTTCTTACTGTTGAAAATAATCTATCAAAAGAATAGTAACGATAGTTGTTATTTTGTTTTGAATGTTTGATTTTGCTGAATTGTACTGCGGATCCAATTAAAGGATTTATGGTTCTATCAAAGAAAAGAATTGGAACATTTAAATTTCAATCTATGGAAGCTAATCAATAGAGTATTTATGGTTCAATCAATGGGAGAAGCCTATAAATATCAGACTATTTATGGTTTGATCAATGAGAGAAGCATATACATATCAAAGTATTTATGGTTCAATCGATGGGAGAAAGGTATAAATATCAAAGTATTTATGGTTCAATCAATGGGAGAAGTGTATAAATATCAGACTATTTATGGTTTGATCAACGCATTTACATTTACAGCATTTACAGTTCAATCAACGGGAGAGGTGCTTTGATTCAGAGAATTTATTTTTATTTATTTGTTTTATGTATTTTATGTTTCAATAACTGAGAGAAGTAAACCAATATCAACATTTATGAATCAATCAACAAGAGAAGCATTTCAATATAAGAGCATTAAATTTATTTTGCATCAGTAAGAACATACAAGACCCATCAGACAACACAGTACTGACTCTTAACAAATAGATATTATCAAAAATAGTTTGATAATATATTTTTGTTATTCCGCTTAATTGATTAGACCTAAAGTAGGCAATAATTATAAATAAAAGAATTACAATATATAATACTTATGTTACTATAAATAATTAGATCACACAGTGATAGAATCACATCTATTATTCCTCAAATTCATAAAGCTATATGTTCTATACATTGACTATTTTCAAAGTTGACAACACATCATTCTGTTGAATTATTCCTTTTTTCTATAATTATCATTACATAATCGTGATGTGGGTATGACAATAAAAAATTATACAGTAAATAATTTATAATTGGTAGATCAATCTAAAGATATACAAATGTTTTTATTATATTATCAACATTAAGTAGAATAATTTTTAAAGTATCAAGTAATAAAATTGATGCTTGATTTAGTTACACATAACTAAAATATATGTGTGTCAAATTTTATTATTCTTATCATAGCGCACTGCGAGTGTTAAAGTTTAGTATGTGCAAATACGATAGTTTGGAGATATGGGAGTTTAACCTTTACGGATCGAAGTGGGGGATCCGAATCCCCCAAAAATGACATATAGGTTTATGAACTCGGTATCTATTTGACCAATTGAATCCATACTTGGTGTAATCTTTAAAAATATGATATAGAACATTTTACTCCGGCTGAGGAATTTTAATTTATTTCTTGGAAAATTGGATTTACCAAAACTCTTGGGATACCAAAACATTCACTGGTCATCGCTTCTCCTCGATGCAGTCGAAGTTTTCAGAAGCAGCCTCTTCTTACTTGCTGATAATGATTGGATTACTTCCATATCTTCAATTATAGTAGGTATTTGCATGAACTTCAATTTAACAATCACGGTGCGTTAGTATTGCATCAAAGTACAATCAAATTTGTTTTCGTAAAAACTAACATTTCGTGCAAGTGGCCGATTTTTTCCAACTGAAAAGTGTCTTCTAATAAGAAGTTCCTATATCGTGTTGGTATTACATTAATTAAAAATAGTTCTGAATTTAGTTTAGTTAAATTTCAGTTCACGAATCTTGATAATTATAGTATTTTAAATTGAATAATTTTATTTTTTTAATGCAAATCGAATTCCATATCAATATTATTTATTTTATAAAGAGGTCAAATTATGATTTGCATATTTTGGAAGCATTTGCGCTCGTTACAAAATTGTCTACATAACTTAGTCAGCAGCAGGTACAGGTTAAAAAGGAGCACCATATCTTTGGATTTCAAGAACACAAATAATCTACAAAAAGATTTATCTAAAATTAAATAAAAAAAAAAAACTTTTGAAAAATAAAAACACAAACATTCATTGAGATTCACGAGCATTGCACGCTAAAAATATAAAATAACGATAACACAAATCATGAAACGACAAATAAATTGAGAAAAATCAATCAAAAATACAAAAGGCAATATAACATCTCACAAATCCCTTTTTAGGCAAAAATGGTGCCTTTTTAGGCGAGATGAGACTGGTGTGTAAGGATACATGCACATGTTGTGCTTCCTTTTTTTAAGATAATGCACACCCGCACACCTGTTCCTGGTTACCCCACTTTGTGGGATATGCAGTGATAAATTGTACCCATGTATTAATATATAAATATCAATATTTAATAAAAAAACTGCGATTCAACTGATACGCCAACAGGAAAAAATAAAAGAAAAAACTGAACAAGGCAAAACTAAAATAAAATAAAAACAAAATTAAGATTTAAATGAAGGATAACATTCAGAGACAAATATTAGGATTGAGGAAGCCTCCTTTGTCTCTGTATAAGGGTGGAATTCACATAATTTGTAACAATTAAAACACAATTTCCATATCTGGGTAATGTACAGTAAAATCTAGTTTTCTATTATTCCATGGTAAAATTAATTTAGTTTATAAGGAAGTGTTTGTCTAACATAGTCAATGTAGATTTCTAAAGTAGACCTATAAGAATGAAAACTTAGAATAGCGTATAAATAGTATTAAATTATATTAAAAATAATATTAATAAATCTTACTTTAATCTATACATAATCTCTTGTTAATCACCTTTAAGGCGTAAACTAAAAATACAAATGCGCTTTAAGGTTAATGACTTAATTTGTTAAATATAATAATATAAATCTATATTCGCAACATTTTAATCTTTTATATTAATCGCAATGAAAGCCTTTTTTTTAATCATATAATAAATCTATACAATTAAACCAATATACAAATTAAGTGCTCTTCTTGAATTAAATTTTAATGTGTGTGTTTCATAAATAAAAACATAACATTTCTTTTGTCAAATTCACATTTATCCCAAATAATTTTATGAAACAATGTAATAAATTTTTCTCAAAAAATTGAGATAATAAGCTGTATTGGAAGACAGACGACGGTATATAATAATTATACACATTTCCAACGTTAATATGTTTTTAAATAAACATTATTTTGTTTATAATAAAATGTTAGAATTTATAATTCAACAGGAAATATATAGTTATAATAATATATTAAATATTATAGTTTAGTAAATATAACAAAAAATTAAATTCTTAGCCAAACTTACTTAGGACGAGAGGATCTTTACAATGGCACTGAGCACTTATACAATATTAGACAATAGACAAGCATTAACCACCTTGTTTGACAATCACAATACATTTTAGTTCAACCCACAATCGTGGTCCGATTATTAATTCAATATAATTTGTATGCAAGTCCAAAATTATAAGTTATTTCAGTTTGTTACATGTATCAAAAGTATTGATTTTATTTCTTTGGACTTAAATTTTGAAATAACAAATAATAATGATTGAAATTTGTTTCGTTTGAGAGTAAATCAAGAGTGTTCTTTGAACTTTCGTGTATTTGCGAAAGGAGACATTGCATTTTTTGTCGATAGCAAAGGACAACGGCATTTTGAAATGCGATAAAAAAAACGACGGCTTTCTATACCATACAATCACAATTGGATCCTTGTAGCGAGTACATTATATGAAAACTGTAGCTTAACTAGCTTTGTAACCACATATGAATTGTGAAATTCACAATTAGAACCTACCTAGTTATAAGTTACTAGTGTCACAATAAGGAGTTGTAACTACATATCAGTTGTACAATTCACCATGTTTATAGTAATTTCACAATGAGAATCCTCACAGAAACCTAGTTACAAGTTACTAGTGTCACCGAATCGTTACTAAGAGTTGCGTTAAGCGAGTTCAGTGAACAACAATTTTAATGACTACTTCTAGCGTTTGGTTACTGTACTAGTTATATATACAGTTCATATGTTAGTACGGGGCTTAGTACCGACGTACGAACCTCAAGTATAATTAATATTTTCATGCACAACTCAACTGTCACACGTGGGTAACTCTTAACTTTCTTTCTCTCTCTGTTAAGGGACAGTCTCTTAAGTGTCGGTTCAGGTTTCAAGTCCTGGCTGGACGGTGGTGTCTCTGGTGGCGTCTGTAACGTTTGCAGTGCTGCTGGCAACATTCGTCGGGGGGCGCCCGAGCCTGCGGGACTCCTTTGTGGGGGGTGTTGCCTCTCCGCCTGACACCCTGACTCAACTGACTGTTGCATATTGATCGATTACACCGTTTGCGGTCGCACTTTACCTCACCGTCCTGTAATAAAAAAAATCACTCCTTTGTAATAAAAATTTGAAAAGTCTCATTCAAGTGTACTTTCTACAAAATGAAAAGGAAGAATCTATGACACTTCTATGAAATCGGATAAAACTTTTCTGGATATCTATCAAAGAAAAATGGTATGGGGAAACATTACGTTAAATAATGGTGAAAGTGGATCTATGACCTACTATATATTATTATTTGATACCAGGCAGGCAGCTTAAAGCTGGTACGCCCAGTCTCTATCAATGTCACATTATAAATTACAAATATAGATCTTTATGTAGTTAGATTATTTAAGATTGGTAAATTGTGTTGTTTTTAAGCGATGTATGGCAGATTAGGCTCCCTAGCTTAGAGGGAAAATGGAAACTCCAGATTCCATGCAGATGAAAATTTTGCAACTATTCTAATACTACCAACAGAATTACACGAAATATAAATGCAATGAAATAACAATTTCAATGATTACCTTGCATCTGCAAGTCACACATTTTTGTTCCCCGTGTGAATGAACTGTGGGATGCCATTCATGCCCATTTTGTAGAGGTCCACTGATGGGATATCTGCAGCCCCCAGCTTCCAGGATCTCCTCTGGGGTCTGCTTGGACACTAATCCTGTTCTTGAACCTTCGTCTCTCAGTTCTCCGTTTCCCAATGTACTGCGATCTATCACTTCTGGTTTTACCTATGATTAAGATACAGTGATAAACATGAAATGTTTTTATTCCCTGCCATATCAGAAACATATCTTTTATGACATATCAGAAATGAGGTCAAAGTTGTGTGTTATTGCAGGCAGGTTAAGGGATCACTTGACTCTACTACATTGAGGATGGTGGCTGTAATCAATCACTCTTTGTGTGGCCCGTCTTCATGTAAATCTGTTCAGGGCAGAACGTAGAGCACCAGTTACTAAAGATCCCAATGCAGACTTAACAGGATCACTCCAAATAGTCGGCGTGCAACCATGAGATCTTTGCACTTTTGTACGCTGCCCATCACAACAAGCTTTTCGAGGCAATCTGGTACATTTGAGTGTACACTCATTATTTAATTATGGAGTGGATTATAGATAGAACTTACAGAAAAATTAAAAATCTAATTTCCAGAATGCATGTTTATTTTGAATGCTTTGATGGATAAAATTAGAGAAAAAAAGGAAGTGTTGTCTATGGAAATTAATCAGCTTTAAATGTAGATATTTCTTATTTTTTATAGATGAGATCCAAAATTTATGCTTTGAGTACGAATTTATATATATAACAACATTTATTAGCGCTGTGCAAAAAATGATGCATTATTTTTACCTCTGGACAAACTCTGCAGCACGCCTTCCTATCAGGTCTGAAGGCAAGTTTCTCCGAGCATGGCAACGGAGGACATGACACCCGAGGACAGCGCACAATTAGTGTATGAGGTTCACAGGAACAAATAGTACAAATATCAAATCCTTCCGGTGGGAGGTAAGGATGCCACGCCTGGCCGACTGGATGAAACTGTCCGGCAAAATGACACCCTCGTGTGGATGAAGTATTTGCATCTTGAAGAGTTGAATCTGTAAATAAAACACAAAATGTTAAGTGGGCAGCGAGAACAAGTAGGCTGTAATGATTCCATGAGGCAATGGCTGATCTTCTGGAAGGAATCAAAAGTGACAAATAATAGAAAATGGGCGTTGGCTACAGATTTTATGGGAAGCCTAGATCTGTGGGTTTTAGAATAGAATATATGATAAGTAACTGTCATCTTTGTCTCTTTTATCTGATCTGTAGCCTTTACTCTTGACACTCTCGTTTAGAGTTTACCTACCTGTCCCGATGTTGTCGGCTTTCGTGGCTCAGTTGGTTAGGTATTTGACTGCTGATCCAAAGGTTCAGGGTTCGATTCCCGTTTACTTTTCAAGTAAAACCAGTAAGACTATGCAATAGCTTAAGTAATCTGTACAAATATTTAAACAAATCTGGCTCTTGTTCAATTGTTTGAATATAAATAAAATAAATATCATACTTACTAGAGCAAATAGGACAACATTCACCAGGACGTATCATGGCCTGTGCCCCACAAGTTAGTGGTGGACAGCGCACTGCGTCACATCTCACTCTTCCATGGAGACATGAGCACATGGTGCATGGCTGAAAATAAGAATATCATTAAGTTACTTTGAAAGCAAAGATTTTCAATTTCACACCAATGAAATGGGAAATCAGACAAGTCCTATATACACAAAAAAAAATTAAATGCTTATGTAATTGTCATCAATTATGAAGTACAAGACTCTTATATTTCATTATTTTACGATTGATATGATTTTATGATTGTCTTTGATGGACCAATATTGATAAATAGCTGTGAAACTAAAACTTTCTTAAAGTGTACCTATCATTAATTGCATAGAATACTTAAATACCCTTTTCCTGATCTTAAAATCTTTGGGCTCGGCTTCTCCACTATCGAATCTATTACTTTACTTATCTACTTCTCAAAGATTTACTTTATTAACAGTTTGCCTTCATAGAAAAGGCAATTGCCTACCTCATTTGCAGAAGTCCACTGAGCTCCATCATCATAGAAACTACCCGAATGGTAGCAAGATGCAGAATCTCCCAGGGAATTGTCAGCAGAATTAGGATGTGATGGAACAAATGATGGTACTTCGTTGTCAGCAAACTGTGGGAAGCATGCTTCTGGTATTTTGATCTGAAAATATCAAATATTCATTTTTGATCTTATTTTGGAGAATAAAACTTTGTTTCAATTAATTATTTAAAAAATATGTTTTAAAATTCAATGACAAATTTTAAAATACTAAAAATGAAATAAAAACATTGCTTTTGTTATTTCACTTTAAATTTTATATAACTAAGAGTAGTTTGGTACAATGTGCTTTTACAAATAGTCAAAAACTCTTTAAATACTAAATACAGTGGACCTCCGATAATCCGTCTGTCTATTGTGCTGTTTAATTTAGTAAATTCCACAATGATTTGTAGCACGAATCTATCTTTTTTTATATGTAATTTGTTCAAAATGCTTCAGACGATTGGGGGTCTGTGATGGTACTCTATTATCTGACAAATTCGATCATCCGACACCGCCTTGCAAAACGTATGTTGGATTACCGTGGGTCGACAGTAATTGTATTGTATCCCTCATTTTTTTATACATCAGAAGTAGATATTTGAAGTCACAGATTGCAAATTTGTTTTCAGTTGTAAAATACTGGTGTAATCTCGGAATAACGAATACCGAAGTAACAAAATTTTCAGTGTAACCTATATATGTAATTTGTCCCCGATAAACTTTCATACAAAATATACTGAACCAAAATTGACTATAACTGAGCAAAGCTGATCTCAAAATCATAATTTTTTTTCTAGAATGTTTCAATTTTATGCGAACTCAGTCTGTTTATGACTCTTGGTGGTGCAGTACGTATCTATAAGATATTGCGTAGGTAACATATATGGTTTCCAAGTGTTTTTGTTTTCTTCGGTGGATTTGTTTTCTGTTATTAATGTTTAATTTATGTAAATATTTATTTAGCATACATGCTTCAGAGTAGCTTTCAAGAGTGTAGTGTTTGTGGTAGCCTCTTTGATGATAATTTCACAAGCTCCGGAATGTAGACGTTGTAGATCTATCAGTTCAGGAGACAGGAGAGCACCTTCGGGCAAGTCTAGAGATCCCAGACGTCTGGATATGACAGGAGCACCAGGGGCTAAGATGGGCCGCATTTCCAATATTACATCTAAACCACCGAGAGACAACCCAGAAGCGTATGGACCAGCAATAGATATCTAAATTAAAGAAAATAAACACACATTTCAGTAATTATTCATATATTTTTTTTCAAATAAAAAAAAAGATGGCACCACCCTGTAATAAGAAGCTTGAACAACATAACACACGATGTATGATTATAGATGAGAATATTCTTTCTTTCTTATCTTTTTTAATAAAAAAATGAATATGTCCATGTTAAACAAGTACCTACATATACATCTATCTACGTTCCCTAAAATAAGCAAATAAATGCTTGTGCGTAGGTGAACGAAATCGGTCGAGGCAGGATTCGAACTCGCGACCACTGGATTATTAGCCCAGCGCGCTAACCACTCTGCCACCGACCCAAAATATGTCGGCCTTCGTGGCTCAGTTCGTTAGATATCTGACTCCCAAGCCAAATGCCCCAGGTTCGATTCCCGGTGGAGACACAGTTTTTAATTATGTTTTCAGTGTTCAGTGATGCATCTGTGAGACGGTAAGTATCACATTTTTTATTATTTATTCTTTCTTTCTCACAATACATGCATATATATAAATTGATCAACAACGCCCCACTAGGTATTACCTGTTCTGGGGCTGCTGTTAGGTATATTACAGTATCGTCAATTTGAATATATACAGCAATATAATTTACACATCATAAATATTAACACAAAATACAAAACAAAGAAAACAACATAATTTAAAAGTACAACATAATTTTAAAAAAGTAACATAATTATTTAAAAACATAAATAGATTCACATTATGAACTCACAGAATAAAAAACAACCGAATATAATAAGTGTAGTAAGACATATTAGGGGTCGGAGGCTATGGGTGAATACTCTCCTCTGCATAGTGTCTGCCTTTTACTAATAGCCATTCCTTTATTTTAGTTTTAAAGGAATGACTATTTTTTGTCTCTTTGATTCCTTTATCGAGTTTGTTGAAAATTCTAGGAGCAATGACTCTAAAACGTCTCTGTCCAAACTAGGTTTTCGTTATAGGCACAAACAAGTTAAGATCATTTGCTTGCCTAGTGAAACGCGTTTGTTGGCTTCTACTATGCAGAGTTATATTTTTTTGGAAATGAACCAATGCGGCTTTCAAAAACAGCTGTCTCGGATCAAGGATAGGAAAGATCCTAAACAAATCGTCTGTAGGGAAGGTTCTATTTCTTCGGGAAGGTTCTAATGCGCATAATACATTTTTGAGCTTTATTGAGTGGACTCATGACTTGTCTTGACACATCCACCCCATCCCATAATTCCATACGACAAAACAGACTGGGTGAGAGCATAATACACACATTTTAATGTTGAAATATCAAGAATATTTCTATATTTCATGTCTCCAGAATGAGGCAACTTGTTATTGGGTGTGTGTTAAATTATTATTTGACATAGTACCTACCTGTTATTTGCCTGAGAAACGATACAAAAATAAAAAAAATTGAAAAGTGTGTTGTTCGGCTTTCTCTGCATACACTCTGTGAGAAGCATAATACATGTAAATATGTATGTAAATAAGAAATATTCGTAAATACTCACTTCCCATTGTATACTACATTCATAGTCGACACTAATCCATGCCAATCCTACAAGATCAGCTGGCTGCGTTACATCTGGTCTTTTCATCAGCACCGGTCCTTCCAGATCTTGAACATCGGCCACCGGTCTTGAGACGAGCCTTCCCCTGATGACGCTACCATCAGAGTGTGTGGCCACGTTCACCACGAGATCTCCGGAGTACAGAGACTCCAGCATCCTAGGGCCAGTGCGGTCCAGAGACCCGTTAGCTATGCCGTCCCTCAAGTACGGAGTGAGATCTTCGAGGTCAGAGTGTCGTTTGTTAGCGTCGTCCACGAGCGTTATCATGGGTGATTCCAACATGTTTAATTCGTCTACCTGCAAATAAGATTTTTTTTAATGTGACATACAATCAAAGAAAACTTTGAAAAGCTAATTTGGTTTAAACTTTTTAGAGCTTTAACCGAGTTTTTACCTTAGTTACTATCGAGTTATAATAAAAATCAGATGCTTTTCAAAGATTATGTTTGGTTAATATATATTTTAAAAATCATGGAACACATATGCTGCAGGGGGGACGAACACACACACAGATACACTAAATGTTCTACTCCGAATTCTGAGTAAATCCATATATGGAACATATATGCTGCGAAGTCTCTAAGTTGGTTTTTTTCGACTCCAAAGTTGAAAAAACCATGAAAAATATAGACCGGGCATACAAATCTCGCGTATCTTGGGTTGATACTTTGTCGATATATTAAGAGAAATGAATTCTTTTGAACAAATCGATAGTTTGAATATTTAGGCGGGAAATTAAAAACTTGACAGTAGATAGATAATACCGTGAAAACTAAGAAATAGAGCGTTTTATTCAAGATTTCTACAGCATAGGTACAAGGAAAATGAGAAACGTAATCATGCGAATTTGAACATTATACAAAAGCAATACCAAAAAAATAATCAATTTACTTATATAAGTTTTGGAAAATGCAGACAATATAACGACCGTTGAAATACTTATAATAGTAAATTTATTTTTTGCACAATATTAATAGGTGTTAAGAAACTACAAGAACAAAAAATAGAACAAACTCACTTGAACAGTGTAAACCATCTCCCCATCCCTGTTGAGATGAAGACACGCGACTCCCGACGCTGGGGGCCTCGGAGATTTGGGGGCGGCGGCTAGAGGGGCGTAGAAGATGTCACAAGACATCCTCGGAAGGGCCGGACCCCTCAGGACGGGACGCTCGGGGGGCGAGATCCCCCCTCCTGTGCGGACAGCCCTCAGGCTCAGGGACAAGCGACCACGCGCGAGCAGCCTCAGGTCCGTAGCGGAGACTGGAGACGAAAGCTCAACGATGTTCATTTCGTTGGATGGTTTTTTGATATGACGAATCTGAAAAAAGAAACATATTTATTTATGATACGGAGATCACAAAACAGAGTCGATTTATGATACAAATGGAAGGGGCAGTGGAGACTGTGGAGAGAAGTAAGCCCGAGGAGGAAGATTTATTTAAAAAAACAATGACACAAATTATTATCACGCCATTACACATTTTAGGGGTGGAGAATCTAAGGGTCGTATCATAAGGTCATATTACGGGAGTTATTTAAGAATAATGTAAGAAAAAGTTGAGGTCCCGTAAGCAGTATTCTCCAGTATACAGTATACATATCTTTATTCTATGGTATTCTCGCAGTACGGGACCTTATATTTTTCTCAAATAACTCTTGTAATACGACCCTAAGCCACGGCGTATTTTTTTTTAAATAAAATTGTATATATTCCACATCCCATCCTCGTCGTCAAATTGTGACATGATCTTTTAATTAGTATATTTAAAACAACGTAAATGTAATTATGGCTAGACTCATCAGGGCTCTGATATTCCCGATGTTCCTTTATGGCGTGGAAACATGGACACTTAGGGAGTCAGAGCGAAAGAGGATCGATGCTTTCGAAATGTGGTGCTGGAGGCGTATGCTGCGCATCCCATGGACAGCCAGAAGAACCAATGTGTCAATTTTAGACGAGCTAAGGATTGAGGATCGTCTATCGACGATATGTTACAGACGTATCCTTCAATTCTTTGGACACATTGCCAGAAGAAAACCAGACTGCCTCGAGCAGCTTGTTGTGATGGGCAGCGTGGAGGGACGGAGATCTCGTGGTCGCTCACCAACCAGATGGAGCGATTTGGTTAAGTCCACAATGGGGTCTTCGGTGACTGGTGCTCTGCGTTTAGCCCAAAACAGATTGGCATGGAGGCGGGCCATACGTGTGGCGACAGACTACAGCCGCTATCCTCAGTCATGAGGAAAAGGACGATTGATTGAAATGTAATTATAATTCAACTTATTATAATATATATTTTAAATATTGCTCACGTAAATATTCTATACTATCGCGAGAATCAACAACGTCTATGTAGTATCGATAACCAAAATCGGACAAACTTTAGACCGTGCATTTTACGGAGAGTACACTGTCTCTCCGGGGATATACATAGCTATATGTATGTATATCTATGTGTATCAGTAAAACCGTATATAATTTTCGACAAACTTCTTGAACGAGCTTCTGGATGCGCAAAGCGCAAATTTGTGTATTTTTGCTTTGTTGGTTTACGTGTATATTGTATATCGCCCCCCTTCTCGGCTAAAAGTTCAAGATGTTTGGCTACAACTATTGATCTTTTAAAACATGAACCTACATAGTAGGTAAGTCATGATAAAAGAGACCCTCTCCGTATGTTAAGTATCTGGATGGGTGAACTATTTCCAATTCCAGTTTAGTTTTTTGGATTTTATTATATTTTATTTTGAATAATTTACAATTTACGCATTCATCTGAAATCTGTTAATCCTTTTGAGGAAGTGAAAAATTCGGCGAATAATAAGTTTTATGCTCAGAAACATTAGGTACAAAAATATTGCTATTCTTTAAAAGTACATTTTCAAATGGAAGTCTCTGAAAATACTCTCAATATCTTTCAAGAACATAAAAAAAGAACTTTAAACGTACATACATACATACAATTAAAATAAATGTTTTGATTACCTCTTCTAAAATCGTCGTATTCTTATCAATCATTTCCAAAGTAACAAGAACAGGAGCGTCCACAAGATTGTCTCCAGCGAGGACTCCAGTGAATATGACAGTGATGTGTAGTGACGCCGTGGCACCAGCCAGAGCAGTGATGGCTGCAGTTCCTGCCCATCCTGGAGTGTTGTGGTCGACGACAAGGAGAGACGAAAACATCTCTGTGCTGAGGGCATTGTGACTGGAATATGTCAACATAATCATATTGTAATAATAAATATAATATTTGTTTATAATAATATTATAGTCATGTAAATTAATATATACAAATCTTGATCAAATTTTCAAGGAAGTAGACTAAAGTTCATTTTAAAATGTAAAACCTGTATGCATATGTACCTACTTTAGACTAAAGACCTCTAAAAATGCATGATTAAAGTTTTCTTCCTCTCCACATCCAAATTAGCAAAGAAACGATTCCATGATTTTCAATTCAATTCGCACCCGATTTTTACAAATTTAAAATATTTGAACCGAGGAATTTTTGGAATGTTGCATAATGTAACATTTTCTCTTTGCAGTCAAAGATTCAACCCAGTGTTTTCTATATTTTTGGATAATTACTTAGAAACAAAAATGGTTATATATTTTTTGTGATTTACAATAATTATTGAAATCCAGGCTAAAAAAATTACTCGATGCTTGATATAAAATAATTTAAAAAAGTTTTTAACCTCAGCTGATCAGTTGAAGATAAAGATATTTTTTATGAATATAGAAAATTGGTATGATATTTCATAGTTACAACAAAAGGAATTACATTTCAAGAAGAATATATTTTCCTACCATATAAATGTGTCAGTAATATCTGATTTATATTTCAACAATGAATGTGTTTGGGATATCCCCTCGTTCCACCTCACTTTATATACCACTCTCCTGGCCTAATCCGTGGTAGTTTATATCAGCTCTTTATATTTTTAACTCTGTGGATTCAACCTATTTTTTTTTTGCAAATTCTTGCTTTGGGTGGTAATTTTTCGTTTCACACACTCACCTAATAATGGGTCCAATAAGTTGTGGTTCTGTCTCTCCTTGCCACACCAATCCAGCCGACAGTCTTCCGTCCCTGAGCATCTTCCTGTATTCCCGAGGCAGTCGTTTCCAGGCGCCGCAAGCCCTGCCCGCCATCCTCCCCCCTGTCGCCAGTGGAATCTCCTGCAGCACGCTACTGGCCGAGTCCAAGATTTGCAGAGCTCGGGCGCGCAGAAGCTTCTGAGAAACTGGTGTGCCAGTGACTGGTCCACCTTCTTCCACTGCAAAGTGAAGAGACCGACGACGGAGCACGAAGCGGATGGCTGCCGGAGAGTGGCGTGGGCCAGTAAGAAGAGCAGCAAAATCTAATAAAAACAATTATTGAAATTAAATAACGATTTTTTCATAGATTTTAACTGAGTACAGTTAGCGGCAATAACTTGAGAATGTTCTTTGGGGTGCGCAGAGCGTAAATTTGTGTTTCTTTGCATTTTTTTCTCCTTAATGTTTTTAGCGAGTTTATATGTGTTTAGAAAAATCTAGGAGCAATGAACTCCAAAAAAACAAACCGCATTTAACCTAATCTAACCTATCGTTGAACTATGCATTGTAGGAATCTAAGTATTATTCATAGAGTAGTAGAGTTTTATAGATTTTTTATGACAAGAATAATAATCCGTTTTGACTATTTTGACGAAGTTCGGCTTTGAGCGATACCCTTGAAGGGTCGTTGCGTTTGAGAACAAAATTAAATAGAACGACAAATTGTACATTTTAATATTTTTCATCATAATTCTGTGTGATTATAGAGTTCTATCATGAAGTTTTACACATTTAAAAAAAAACAATAATTCTTTCTTTTTTTACATCGAATTATTCGTGTTGGTCTTCGTCATTAGATTTCACTATCATTTTAATAATAATGGGAGAGATGTATACCATAATAATAATTGTGGTACCAATATATTACTTGTTATTTGAATATAATATAAAAAAATTAATCATCTTACGTCTAGCATCCTTTTCTTCTTCTTCTGTTGTTAGAACTTGGGGTATATCTTGGGGAGTGTCAGGACCTGAAACAATAAAGTAGGCGTATAGGTATTTCATTATACAAAAGCAGTTAGACACAAATCACAGTAATGTTATATAATCCATTTTAAAAAGTTATGAGGTCTTAAACTTATTGTAGATGATACAAAATATAACAATGCTACGATTCCCATGAATATTGTTTTAATAAATTGTTTTGACCATAAGGGTAATATTTATGTTTACGGACATATTCATCATCACCAATGGTGTTACAGCTCAACATGAGCCTTGGCCTCCTCAAGAACTTTCCACACGGTCCATCGCTTGCACCTTCCAATTAGTTACACTGATTGCTGGTTGTCTTTCTACACCAACCATCTACCTTAATTTGGGTCTTCCCACATTTCGCCCCCCATGTGTGTCTTGTGTTGGGAATCTTCTGAACTCGGTTTTTCTCCATGCGCTGGAGATGTCCCAACCATCTAACGCGATAAGTTTTTATGTACTTTACTATGTTGGGCTCGTTGTACACACGTTCTAGCTAATGGTTGTATTATCCTATCCTCCATGTCGTATTTTCTTATTGACATGTTACCGGTATCGAAACCAAGTCGTGGGCAGCATGGGAAAAATAAAAATACAGATGGGCGAAACCAGGGCCGGATAAACGTGTTTTTGCGCCCAGAGCAATATATTTCAAACCGCCCCCCCCCCCCCCCCCCTCCTTCCCAAATGTTTGGAATTTTAATATTATATTATGCAGTATAATTCAATATTATACAGTAAAAATCAAGATACCTACATAATATAAACCAAAGAACAAAAATAAATTATAATTCTACCTATTCCTATTCATGTATGTAACGTATCCTGAGAAGTAGGCATTTTAAACTAAAACCTTAAGTCTTACAATTTTTAAAGTATTGGGTCTCATCACATAAACCGTTTTAAAGTAAAATATAATTTTAAAAGTCCTTTTAACTATCACAAATATTATGTAAATAAACTAAACTTAATAACTAATGTTAACACTATTTAATTTTATCATAAAAACTATTTCTAATTAAATAAAAACTCAATATAACTATAAAATGCCAGTAAAAATTTAAAATCACACCAAACTTAAAATAAAAAAAACAAATCGCTATTCTAATTAACACAAAACACTAAATAAGTTCTTGGTATAATTAATACATAAATTAAAATTAATAAAACGAGGTATTTCGATGAATTTTACACAAAACAGCACACGAAAACTCCAGTTGATTTCGACGCACTTTGCCGACTAGTATTCCATCTAGTTGTATATATTAAAATCTATGGTCTATACTAGACTCGTAAAAAATATTGACACGTGTTAACACTTGACATCAGACAGAAGAGAGACATAGAAACAATAATATATGAATAATTGAAAGAGTCAGGTGACGAGTCGGCGACCGAGGTCAAGAAAATAAGTAAGTATGTCGCTAAAGTCGAAAGGGAAAACTTCACTGAAATTGTCATAACATTTCTACAGAACATTGTTTCCCTTTTTTAGAAAACCTTGCTATTGGTTGTATACAGGTTCCGCATATTTAAAACGGCTTATGTAGTTTCATTAACAAGCAATAAGAGTTCTTAGTATAATTTATCATTAAAGTTACTATGGTGTGTAGCATCTGGAATGTTTTCAAACATGCCGTTACCATCTCATATGAAATTCATTATGAACCGCCCGGGCGATTTCAGATAGGGGGGCGCTGGCTTCATTAAGTAGATAATTTTTACACTTAAGCAAGTAAATTATTACAATGATTATGTGTGTGAATCGAATGTCGAGCAGCATAAACGTGTCGTTAGTATTTGGTAGGTAGGTATATGTTTACGAATAACACGGTAATAGACGGACAAGATCACCGCAGAATTTTAACATACACACCATCACGCCGTGTCCCTTTCGGGGAAGGCGGAGAGAACCGAGTGCCATACCTGGGGAATTTTTGATTTATATAATTAACATTTTAGGATTTTAAGCGCCCTTTTTAGACAAGCGCCCTGACTTCTTGTTCCGGATTGTTCTATGATTTATCCGGCCCTGGGCGAAACGAAAATGCGCACACTGAGAAAAAACTTTTTTCAAAATCTGGAATTCTGGTGAAAAAATCTTTATTCTTGATTTTTTAAACAGTAGTCTGGTTTTTACATAAAATTTTTCTCTTTAATTCTCTTTAATTTTTCTCAAAAGTTTCGGTCTTGTTTAGATTCTCGTTATAATCAGGATTTTTATTTTTTATGGACACTCATATTATATTGGCTAGGGATATTTTTACGACTCAACCATAGATAAATTCTTATCATTCTTTCCATACCCATAGAAAACCCAGATAAATCAAGTTATAAAAATATTTACCTTTGTTTATACTTTGTTATAATAGTACATCTCGATGAAAAAAATATTTATAAAATTAAGTAAATGTAATAAGATGCCAATATTATTTATTTTTTCTTCAAGTTGGTTTCCATGATGCATTTTTATGACCATTGAAAAAATGACAAAGGTAAATATTTTTGTATTTTGATTTATCTGCGCTTTCTATGGTTATAAATGACCTAAAAACATAGACGACGTCAGAAAATTTTTTTGGCGGGAAAACGCTTTTCCCGCCAATTCCGTTCGTAAAAATCGTGGCACCGTATTATATTTGAAGTATTTAACGATTAGGGGAAAAGGGGGTAATGGGAGTCACTTAAGCAAGATATAGAATAAAACACACAATTTTTACATTATCTTTATTTTAATCAACTTTTAAGGTATTTTAATCATTACACTATCAGTCTCAGGCAGTTTCATTACCTTTGGAATCATCTATTAATTAACATTAAACTTAAAAAAAAAAAAACATCTTTGACCACCATTGTCCATATCTGAGGGTAATTATAGTCACTATGGGGACAATGAGAGTCAGCCCAGCCTAACAATTGTCACATATGTAACCTTTTGGCGAGTCCCATCCTGTGCAACTAGCGTGTGCCCACAAGCCATAAGAAGTGCATCTGTACCATAACTCATTGTTGCGACCAAATTCATCACATACCAAACATTTATTCAAATCGTCGTCTTCATTATCGTCACATATCTGATTAAGACTAATATCTGATTCTGAAGAAGTGTTTAGATCTTGAAGTACACGCCTTTTGGCCTTATTCGCAATATCTTTCTTAGGTTTCTGCTTCTTGCTAGCTTTCGGCAGAAGGTTTTTTCCTTTTGAGGCTCTCGATGCTTTCTTATTTTCTTTTTCAACAAGGCTATCTTTAACGGGTGTTGATGTCATAATTTTTGCGTGTTGCTTCATTCGTCCTTTTCTTATGGGCTTTTCAGGAATAATTTTGATAGGTAATGGAAGCAGATCTTCAATATTGGAATTCAATATTCCAGGAGCTAACGTTGCTGATGAAGTCGATGGTATTGAATCAACTACTATGGATGATATTGATGGCATATGATGTATTTCTGCAGACGATGCAGATGATGTTAAATTCGTTATAACCGATGAATTACACGGCATTGGATGTGTTGTTGCAGATGATGTAGATGGTATTGGATCTGTTGGAGAAGATGTAGATGGAATGACGATTGAGGTATCTTGAATAATTACTTCAGGTTGGGTTAAGACTTCAGCTGCGATAAAATCTTCTTCAAAAAAAATATTCGGATTATATGGGACAATACCTGATGCCCGAAATCCTGATTCACCTTTATTTATAGATGCCACGGTAGAATATGCTCTATTTAAAATAGCCGCCACGTCGTATGGAGTTATTTTCTCTGCAAGGCGATTTTTTAAAAATAAATCGCACTCCTTTTTGTAAATAGCTTTAAGAGGACCAAAATTGTGAGATCTAATGGCTGCATCATGTGGGATGTATGTGGAGGCAGTGACAGCATATGTATATTATTTTGTTTACAAAAATCATAAATCATCAAAGAAGTATGACTGGCGTGATTGTCAAGTATTAATAAAACAGGCGCCTGTGACGATGGCTTGGTATACGTGGCAAAGTGTTGCAGCCATTCAAAGAATAGATGTTCATTAATCCACCCATTATCTGAACATTTGTATATAGCTCCTGCAGGACCGTCTTTCTCAAGCTGAGGAGTCATTCTTTTTCTCGGAAAGATGAACATTGGTGGGACAAAACTACCAGTAGCGCTCATGGCACACAAGAGTGTAATATTTTTTCCTCTTTCCCAACTTGTTATGGAGCCAACTCTTTTCATGCCTTTGGGAGCTAATATTTTTCCAGGATCTTGCACTGTGGAAATGCCTGTCTCGTCGCAGTTATAAATATTAGTAGGAATAAATTTATATTTGTCCATTAGATCTCCTAATAATCTGTGGAACAGTTGGACTTCTTCTTTATTGAAAGCCGTTATTCTGTTGATATTGCTAATATTTTTCCAGGATCTTGCACTGTGGAAATGCCTGTCTCGTCGCAGTTATAAATATTAGTAGGAGTAAATTTATATTTGTCCATTAGATCTCCTAATAATCTGTGGAACAGTTGGACTTCTTCTTTATTGAAAGCCGTTATTCTGTTGATACTTGTAGCTTCGGGTTTCCGAACAGAGATGGTATTTCTTTTTAAAAAGCCATCTAGCCAATCGCGTCCAGCCATTTTAGCACTCTTGTCAAAATTGTGTGAAACTTTAAGCTCTTCTGCATACTGGTATGCTGCTTTCCTTATTTGAATCGCTGTGACTCCATAAAAAATAGAAGATAAGTATTTTATCCGGTTTGACAAAACCTTTTCTACATCTGCTGTGAATACAGGAAGTCGTCCGAGACGTGGTTCCGATGAATTGTTCTTCTTTAACCGCTTTTGGAGACTTGAAAAAGGTATATTCATGGCTTTAGCAGCACTTCTCATAGAGTGGCCTTGACTCATGAGAGCCCCAGCTTTTGACAGTGTTTCAGATGACCACTGAGCCTTATTTGTGGACCTGTGACGTATTTTCGGCATTTCTGGAATAGTAATTAATGAGAATTATTTTTTTAGGTATGTTACAATGATTGCGGGCAATGGGAGTCAACTCTCATTGCCCGCACTACAGTGACTCTTATTACCCGATCGTACTAAATGTGTAAAAATTTAAAATAAAACTTTAATTTGCTATTAAAATACCAGAGCTGTTTTTTAAATCGATAATATAAGCTTAAAGACACACAATAATCTACTCTAAGTATTTAAATTTTATGTTTTGATGTACTTACCGCTTATTTTGTGCACTTGTAAAATTACATCAAATGAGCGCGAAACTGCTTAGCGGCCTTCCCGTGCAAACGATGGACGCGTACTGAACGGGCGAGCGAGGGGCCGCGAGTTGTCACTTAACGAGTCTTTATGGACGATATTCGTTTGTTTAGCTACTTTCGTCTATGAACTAGAACGCTGACCACCATTGCCCTCTGACTCTCATTGCCCCTTTTTCCCCTAAGCGAGTTTTTTTTTCATAATATTCAAGTATTCTGCGAAATAAGTTATTATTTTTGTATGCTCTGTCACGTATCAGGAATGTTGTATCGGAAACGATCGATGGTGGAATTGTTCAAGAGCAGAAATTTGTACCTGTAGTACATATTTTGAGAGCGCGGAAACTTTAATGTTCCCCAGACAGCGGATTTACAACATCAACAAAGAGGAACAAAATTTTCCGAGAAATAATAATAATTTGTAGTTAAATTAATATTGAAATAATCAACGCCAAGAATTTCCAAGTGGCTATAAATGAAACAGTGTATAATAATATTTGGAGGCAACTCTATAGTGCAGACATTCAATACTCACTGGATATGATATTATTCGTAGAACAGTTGCCGGCAATAATATTTACTGCACAGTACATATTACATTCCTATCTCGGCAGACATCCATCACGTTGTGTGTACAAGTTTTGTCATACAAGTTTTCTGACTCTTAATATTTTCATAAAACAGTCGCGATCATTTCAACCATTCAGTCTTAAATTGCACATTTGGTCAATATGCACTATATAAACGTATTTATTTTCAGTTCTCGTAAATTAAATAATACATTTTTCTTCAACTTGCATAATTAATTGTCGGATTTCTGCATTTATAACAATCATTTATAGGTACGTCTCAGATCGCATTTTTAATGAATTCATATGTCAAGAATGAGATTCTCTTTGCTCCTGAAGTCTATGTTTAATATTAATGTTGGATCATAAAATATTTATGGGGGTAAAAATGCCAACTATTGAAATTCAAATTGTATATAAAATAAACTCATGTGCAATATGAGTTGAAAAGTAGTGTTTGTAGTAATTTTTGAAGTCATATTATGAACTGAAACTGTTTATATCTTTTGTCTATGCTTATCTATCTACTACATTGTCATTCGTGATACAAAGGAAGAAATATTTTTATATTTCATAAAGTTTATTCTTTTTGATTTTTGATTGATCCAGACGTACATTCGTATCTATAAAAAATATCGGCACATCGGAGTTCTTCGATATAATTGATATGATTTGGAATGTTATTAGGTACTCCTGTTTTTAGGATATTGTTTCTCGCATCACTATATTTTTGGCCTTTGAATGTATGGTTTTTAGTATTGGAAATACATTCCATTTATTTTCAAAATTTCTCATTTTTATATGAAAATGGTTTTTGTTATGAGAGTTGTTCGTTTAAAATGCTAAAAAACTCCTTGTTTTTTTTTCTCCTATCCAATCAAGATAGCGTAGATTTTATGCTAGATCATCTCCTTTGATTTTCATAACATTTCAAACTCAAAATGTAATAAAAAAACAAGCAAGACTCATTAATGCATCCAAAAATGCAAGTTATTTGACAGTCAAGAGAGATTATTGCTATAATATCGATATGTAATTTCAATATAATGTTTTTAGAGTGATAACATTTTTAAGTCATTTAAATGATATCGTGTCAGGCACAATGTATTTTTTCAGTTCATATTTCAATAAGTTGAAATATGAGTTGTAATATTACCTGGTGTCAGGCCGGCTTAAAATTATTACCACATCATGTTAAAATCAATTAGTTTCAGATGTCTGAATTTTCATTTTAATTTGTCATTCTTGGCCGTCTGAAACCGTCTTATAGATTTTACAGTTGAAAAATAACACAAAATTTTATGTCTGTTTCTATGAACCGATTGATTTCATTTTCAAAAAAATCTAAGAGAGCAGATGAGGCATCTAAATTTAAATATAATTATTAGTTAAAATTACTTATTACTAGTCATTACTTACAGACAGCTTAATGGCCGATACAGATATTTCGATGTGTATTTTCAGTAATATTATTGTGCGTGTAATTTTCTATTTAACGCCTGACATATCTGCAATGTGTGTGACAGCTGAGTTATATCGTTCACAGCTCAAATAACACCCGGCGTCTTATTGGAAAATCTCCAACAGGTGGATTGGGAAACATTTGCTGCTTTTCGTTTAAGAGGCTATATACTCTATAGTTTTTTTGAAATGTGAATTTGTTTAATACTTTTCTTGTCAAATTAGTTTTAGTAAAACCCTTTTTTATTTTTTTATTCTATGTAACTAAAAAACTATAAGGCCTTTGAAGGCGGCCTGATGGTGTTTAAGGCTCTGAACGACTTGGCTCCACACTACATTCAAGAACCGTGTCAAAAGAATGTTGCATCAGGAAGACAACTTACATTGAGATCATCGGGATACCAGAGTACCAATTCTAAAAGAATTGAACGAGTCATTAAGGCGGCTCACTATGATAGTGGTTTCAGTGTGAACGGGCCTTCAAAGTGGAATAAATTGCCCCTTGACATACGTGGAGCTCAGAGCATTGACACCTTCGGTACACTTCTTAAGACTGCCTTGATTCGTAGAGCTAACAAATAAGCTATATGACCCTTGGAGTGATCTTGTATCACTAAACGTCGCTTTATAAATCCCAATCATTATTTTTATTCAGTATCTTCGCGGAATAACCGGTAAAAATAAACCAAACAACGAACGGAGGAGTTCTCAAGTTGTTTAGTTATTATGTTTGTAATTTATGATGGTGATAATAAAAATTAAATTTGTGTAATTGTTTAAAGTGGTACCTGTAGGAATTTGCTGACTATTGTACATGTGATTAATGCAGTTTATTGTATGTTGCTGATGATGTATGGGGTTAGCTTTAGTATGTCTATACGGTATGTATTTGTCGATTTTTTCCAGATGTTTGTTTTGTAGATTTGATGTGTTTGGTATTGATATTTCTATTATATATGCGTGTCTATGTATTTTGTCAATTAGAGTAATGTCTGGTCGGTTGTGTAGGTTTGTTCTGTCTGTGATAATGTCTCTATTCCACTATAATTTGTAGATGTCGTTTTCTGTTACTGCTGGCGGTATTGATACCATCTGTGCTGTGTTTCGATGAGTTTGTGTGCTAGTTCCAAATATATGTGTTTGCAGATGTTATCTTGTCAAATTGTATATTCCGTCGGTGCAAGAGTTGGGCAGCCACCTGTGTTCTATTGTTTTTATTATTATTACATATGACGTTCAAAGGTTCGAGAAGAAACAAAACAAAAAAAATATATAATATATAAGATAAGTTAATATTCAAAGAAAAAATATTATGAGACAAGGAAAGCCCTTGTGAAGTAGAACTGTCACAGATGTATAAGCCAAGAATCTTGATTTCACACTGTCTCTCGTCTGTTGATATGTCTATATAATATTATGTAGATAGCATGTTTTATTTCCGCCGGTAAGGTCACCAAGTTAAAACTGAAGAGAGGAAAAAAAATAACGAAGGCGAAGATTTTCCGGCATCTCGCGTCGAGACGCTGTCCGACATTTTTTTTTGCTACTGAAACCGACGAACGTCAAACTTTTGTATAAGATGAACCCTGGTTATTTTAATTATTTATTTAGACTAATATTACAAAGAAGAAATATCAAATATAACTTCTTCACTAGACAGAGTATGTTCCGAAGTTACTGCCTGTATATTTTGTATAATTAGTACATTTTTTAATTCCTAAATACACAAATAAAACATATTACACATAGGTATTATACAAAATATCACATTTAGGTCACAACTTAAATACACTAGCAATGAGAAAGACGAATTAAATTATATTTTTTAATTTAACAGACGAATAAAACAAACCAAAAATGAAATTTAATTCTGGCGCAGGTCAGGGGTGACATCTGTGCGGGAGCATTGTCACCTCATACATAAGGACTGTTCAAGGCCGTAGCCAGAAAATAATTTCGGGGCGGTTTAGCTTAGTAGAACAGTAGAAACAAGTCGCCCCGCGAGCGTATCCCCGTGCAAGTACCAAGCGAGCATAAAGCACAGCCAGTAATAAAGCAATGATAGTGTTAATGTGTGTGCTTGTCTCACGCGTCCTGGAAAAATAAGAACATAAAAAAATCTAATGTATGTGCGAGCATGTACCAGTATACCTGATGCAGTGTCACCCTTGAGTTCCTCGTTCTCTTTAAATATTCCAACTTCATCCCTATTGAGATAAGTCTTCTTATTTTTATTTTAAAATTTTCAAAAACATAATATACAATAATACATAGTTTATATACATTGTTTAATTTACAATATCACCTCCCTCTTAAAGCTATAGCTTGTGTAGAGGGAGGATGTGTGTATCTATCTGAAAATGAAAAACAATAACAATAAAGAATGAAATTAAACAAAAACCAAACTAAAAAGAAGAGAAAAAAAAGAAGAGTAATAATACTAAAACTAAACAAAAACTAACTAAAAACTAAATGAAAACAAAAACAACACAAGTCACGAACAAACACATAATATTATCTATGTCAACTAAATCCTTGCAACCCCTTGAAGTACATATTTTTTCACAGTTATCATCATATTCAACTACTTTGTTCCTAGCATTGTGAAAGTTAAAATATAGTCGACCTTCGTTATTATTATGTCTATATATTATACTTAGATATATTATTACTGCATCTCGGGTTCGATTCCCGGTGGAGACACAGTTTTTTTTATTGTGTTTTAAGTGTGGATCTGTGATATGATAAATATCGCAAGTCTCCAGAATGTGGCTCCTTTTTATTGGGTTAAATTAACAATGACTATTGATGTTAAAATTTATATTTCCGTCCTGGGGGGCAAGTCTGGTCAACCGTCGAAATCAAAACCCTCCATGTTTACCTATATCATGGATATAAATATCATATGGAGTTCTTTAATATTCTAGCATAGTATAGAACTCCATATGATAATTATATCCATGATATGGGTAAACATGGAGGGTTTTGATTTCGACGGTTGACCAGACTTGCTCCCCTGATTGGCATTCAACCGAAAAGAACCGAACCGAAACCGTTTACATTTTTTCGTATAAGTTATACCTACTTATACATACATACCATCATGCCATGCCCCTAACGGGGTAGACAGAGATAGCCTAGCGCCATTAGCCTCCATTTTTGCACACATTCATGGCTTCCTTTACATTCGTGCATCGTATCATACATGCTCGTAGATTGTTCAATCTTCATATGTCAACTTCTTTCATAATATATCACTCACCTACTCTGTGAAGTTTAATAAAAATTAGGGGGTTTGGCTTTTTTGGGTTAATTAAGATCGAAAATAGAGTTTTAGTAGAAAATATATACAACTGAACACTCATTGTAAAATTATAATATCAATGAAGGCTTAGCACAAAAAGGGTTCGGAAAATAATATGATTGGCATGATCTGGAATTGGAATATTTTGAAGACGACCATATATATTATGTACGTGGGTAGAGGGTCTTCGAACCCCCCATGGCGTGATGGTTTGGGTGTATTTGGAAATTTCTAAGTTTGACAGTCACTGAAATACACGTCAATTGACGCGTGCAAAAATATTCATGAATCTAAAAAAATGTGAAATGTCTATGGTTTGGAAAAATTACGTGTTTGCATAGATGTCGACTAGAATATTATAATATTTTCTGTGTATTTCAATGTAGATTTATAATATGTATACTAATCTAGTGTATATAATATATTATGTAGATGGCAGACATACTATTGACTCATCTCAAAGTTGTATACAACCAATGCCAAGTTGTAAATCCACGTGACTTTAAACATTTTTTTCTTCTTTAGACATGTCCATATTCAACGAACTGAAAAAGGATTGCTTGTGGACGATTTGTCTTCAGCATATCCTTGAATATGTAAGAGATATAGCCAGAAGGTCCCTCCGACAACAACGAGAAACTCATCGTCAGAGATAACATTAGTAATATGAATAAAGAAAGATGATTAATGTCTTAAAGGTGTGGTGTTGGAGGAGAGTGTTGCCAATACTAAGGACAGCAAGGAGAACCAATGAGCCCATATTAAGTGAACTGCAGATAAAGATTTGCCAGTCGACAATTTGCTCTCAGCGCATCCTTCAGTAGTTTGAAAATATTATTGCCAGAAGCCCTCCGATAACCTAGAAAAGATCGTCGTAATGGTAAGCTTCGTAATAGAGCTGGCTCACCGATCCAATGAGGTGAACTTGTTGATTTTGCTTCAGGATCTTCGATCATCCGAAGACAGTTTTACATGGAGAAGGACCATTCAGCGAGTGATTCAGTGTAACTGCCATCCTCATTCACGAGGTCAAGGAGAAAGAAAAATATGCTATTCATCATATGTATAATGTCAGTGTCGGATACTTTGGCGAATCAAATCAATTAAAGAATCAACAATTATCAAAATAATTGTTTCTTTAATTATTTCTAATTTTTCGACTGCTAATTCGTGATGGAATTCCATTATCACTATTATAAAATTACTTAAAACAATAAGTAACTACACAAAGTTTTAACTTTATGCCACTAATTCAAAAAATTTGACCACTGACGCGTTTCGCTCAAAGATGACCATTCAGTAAATTTTTAAATTTTTTTCTCCATGTAATTCAAATGGCGACCATTCAGTAGATGCTCTTTGAGCGAAACGCGTCAGTGGTGAACATTTTAAATTAGTGGAATAAAGTTAAAAAAAAATGTGTTGTTACTTATTTTTTTAAGTAATTTTATAATATTAAAATAATTGTGTTAATTCCTGTTGCAACTAATGTTCTGAAATTAAGCCCCAACCTCACCTATTCAATATGTCTAAACTTTCAGTTAAACATGTGTTTTAAACCTTTCCCATTCATTCCATAATTATTTTAACAAGTGCCAAATTCTATCTTCTTAGAATCGTAGAAAAAAAAAAAAAAAAAAACGAGTGGGTTGTGGCCAACGCTAAACTCCTCACTAACACGTCACACCATTAAGTATTCAAATTTTGTATGGAAAATATTCAGCATTTTCATGAATTACCTAATTAGTTTATTAAATTATTTTTATTTTAAATATTTTACTAAGACAAACTTGATATATCTTCAATGCCATTTTATGAAAGTGATGTGAATTTATACCAATTTGAAAATAAAAATTTCTAATTTTACGTTTTTTAAGACAGTTAAAAAATGATAGAAAAATCTCAATTTTTTAACTATCAAATATTTCAAAGAAACTCGAAATATATTATTATTTTTATCTTCAAATTGGTAAAAAGGCACATCACTTTCAGAAAATGTCATTGAAGAATTATCAAGTTTGTCATTATAAAATATTTAAATCAATAATAATTTAGCAAACTCATTTCACGAAAATGCTAAATATTTTACAAACAAAAATTTAATACTTTGTGAAGGGACTTGTTGGTGAAGAGTTTAGCGTTGGCCACAACCAACTCGCTTATGTATAACGGTCGTCGGTCGACCTATAAGATCGGCTTATAACATCATATTCAATTGTAGAATTCCAATTTGGAATTCTACAAATCGGAATACAAAAATTGAAGACATAAAAAATAGTGCACTAATTAATGAAGAATTTTGTATTGTCTTATTTTTTTCAAACGTTAATCAGCTTTCTGCAGTAAAAAAAAATAGCTGTGCTGTCATTCGATCATTCCAGTGACTTTTTTTTCTTAATATAAACTTAAAATTTCTGCATGAAACTTGAAATTGAGATTTTTATAGATCGAGTTATCAACCGCTCAACTGCAATCGAGTTAGAATGAGATATTTATCGTTTGAGAGTAAACACAATCAACCAGATTACGTGAAATTACATTCGAGGCGTCGCTTTTGGCGTCGCGACGGACGTCGACGCTTAACCTAGAAACGGAATGCATACACATAATGCTTTCTTTAATGACATCTAAAATAATAACACTCTCAAATATTAAGTATGTATTTATGTGTGCATGTTTGATCAAGTTTATTCATATTTTATATCTTTTAACAATATAAGCATGAAAATGATGCTGACGACTTCAATAAGAGTATCAATATGTACCTAATTATGAATAACTTTTACGCAGACAGAAAATTAACAAATTTGAAAAATCCATTTTTATGATAATAAAAAAAAAACAACAAGCGTTACACATATGTATATTGATTGAAGATATATTACATTTTTGCTAAGTGTAGAAATTATCTTTGCAATGTGTAACAGTGTATAATAATATGAATGTACCTACATATAAATAACATTTTTAAAAAAATTTAAAACATTCATTTTTATAATAATAATAATAATAATAATAAACACTTCCTTGCACCCTGCGCAAGTGGCGAGTTTATTGCCGAATGGCAATTTCTTCCAACTAACCAGTGTTAAATCAAAACCAACAAAAAGAGGAAGAAAAAAGAATTTATTCTAGCGTAAGGGTAACAGATAAGCATATTGATTGAATATATATTCTATATTTGCAAAGTGTAAAACTTATCTCTGCAATGTGTGTGCTAAGTGTACCTACTTATATCTACAATTTTTTATCTATTAAATAGTATTTTTTGAAAATGTGTATTGAACGAAACAGGAGTCATATTAAATATACATAATGTAATCGAATATTTTTATTATTGCATATGCGCAAACATTGGATTTTTTTCCCTGTCGGGAGTCAAAGATATTTTTTAACAGATTTTTAATTATCTCAATAGAGACGAAGTTGGAATATTTATTGTAGGAGAACCGGGAAATCAAGGCACCTACAGGGCTTACGACCTGTCATCGGCTGGTTTACGTGATCACTACCAGTGATCACGTAAACCAGCCGATGACAGGTCGTAAGCCCTGTAGGTGCCTTGATTTCCCGGTTCTCCTACAATAAATATTCCAACTTCGTCTCTATTGAGATAATTAAAAATCTGTTAAAAAATATCTTTGACTCCCGACAGGGAAAAAAATCCAATGTTTGCGCATATGCAATAATAAAAATATTCGATTACTTACACATTGGTACAAGTAAGTAAATAAGACAAAAAATGACCTTATAAGTCTGGCGCAATTCAGGGGTGACTTCTATGCGAAAAATGCATTGTCACCTCAGATATAAGAATTGTAGCTTTCATTATTTACAAAAAAACCAATTCTCTCAATAGATGGCGTTCCAACAAAAATAAATAAAAATAATAAGATTGTTGTTCATTATTTCACCAATAGATGGCTGTAGTAAAAATTCCTTATTTTCAAGCGAAAAGAATTTCAGTATTACAATATATAGAACTTTCAAAATTGAATTGATAGGGATCTCATTAAAAGGCATAATTGGTGAACGTTGCGCAAGCGCATAAAGTGATCACGTAAACCAGCCGATGACAGGTCGTAAGCCCTGTAGGTGCCTTGATTTCCCGGTTCTCCTACAATAAATATTCCAACTTCGTCTCTATTGAGATAATTAAAAATCTGTTAAAAAATATACATAATGTAATTATCAAAAATACAAACAAACCTTTTTTATTTCAATAATAAAAAAAGGTTTAGGCGGCCCAGAACCGAAGAGTGTACAGCTTGAGGACGAGGAGAGCTGACCCCTACAGTCTTCATCGACGATAAGTTGGGAAGAGGCCAGGAAGAAGAATAAAATGGTTTTGCGTATTTAATACACCACATCTTTTGTATACTCACATAATTGAAATTTAATATATTTTACCGACTGTTTGTACGCCACTATACAAGTTGACAGGAAGGGTGGACTGAATTAAAAATTTATTTGAAAAAATCTTTACATATTTTCAATATGCTCACACTTAATTTATAAATATGTGCATTATCTTGCTCGAGTATCTTCCAGAAGATCCACTTACTTACAGTAAGTTAAATTTTACACTTTACTCAATGATTCATTGTAGCTATATATCAGAGGTTCTTCAAATATGTTAAGATACATGTGTATCTACTCTACTACCAAGATAAATAACTCACACAACAACAGAGCATGCTTGACTGAAACTTCACGTGTGAACGAAATGAAAGAAAAATATTAATACCTACGTAAATGCTATACTTCACATGTCTGTCCGTATTGGAATTTTGAAATCGATATTCAAGAATTTTTGTATTCCCAAAGACAATGCACAATGTATGATTCATTTGCAATTTTGATTTAATTGAGCAATTTTGTATTTCATAATATGAAGTAAACTTTGTTGCTGTTAATTTACATTTATTAATGCTACACGTGTTTGTCTCTCTGTTTCTTCTTTTTTTGTTATAAATATAATGTACCTACCACTACATTATCTATTGCCTCATGATGGTTTGGAGAAATTGCATTATGGCAATAAACACGCCAATAAGGACTTTAATAAAATAAACAATAATTCTTATTATGATACTTGTTGCATTAAACCAGTAGTATTTTAACGAAGTTCTTTTTTATGTTCTTTTTTAACGAAGTTCTTTTTTTATAAGGGTTTCCTCAATTTTTACATCATTGCGAATTCGATTGAACTTTGGCTGTACACAGAACACAAAATTTAAGTGTAGGTCATACACATAAAAACATCACGGCAAAATTATTGATCTAAAAAATTTACTTTGAAATTGTTAAATCAATATTTCCACTTTTATATAGTAAAGGAGAATAAAAAAACAATAAATTTTTCATTAGCAGTTATTGGATAAAGATTAAAGAGTGATTATGGAAAGAATTCTATGTATTATGTAGTTAGTGATTCGAATGTCAGGCAATTGATTCCATAATTGGGTTGCGCGAATTTTTTAAGGTTATTAAGAGAATTTTGAACGAGTATTAAATAAGTATGAATAAAATGTGATATTTCCACAGTTTTACAATCGTGAAATCGAGGATTAAAATAGGATTTATGTGATGTGAACGCCAAGTAAGAAAAGTTTGGAATCCAAAGTAGGTACCTCCCTAAATATCATAGTGAAGTATACCTTACTTTTGAAACCACTGTTTATATACGATTGAAATCCATTACGCAACTCTCTCAACGTTATTCGTGCTCCAAATTCCACTAAATAAATAATAGACAAATTAAATGCATTTTGTATTTGTGTTGAAATTTACTCAACATTACTATAATCCATGTCGGGTTTTGTTTAACACAATGTTATAAACATCAGCTTTTAAAATGGATATGTTTGCAAAGCATTAGGTATGAACTCAGACGCTAAACTTTTCAAATCAGATGATTGATTTTGAGATTCTAAGGTTGGTATGATAAAAACAATTCTTAGGAAATATTAAGCAATCCTATTCCAATCTATAGATACTGTGATGTTCCTCAGGGATTGCATCAGAAACGAAACGACCAGGTCTATATGCGGTGTCGATGTCGAAGACATAACAAGATGGGGACGTAGCAGAAGACGCTTCTGGAGAGACCACGTCGAACGCATAGACGACAATTGAATTGTCAAAATTGTTAAGACAGAAATAACCAACAACAGAAGACTATCCGGAAGACCTGCGAAGAGTTGGAAAGACAGTTGGACCTCCTCTTCCCAGGATAGTCCACTCTCACAAACAGATCATATAACCAAATACACTATGAAGAAGAATACTTATGACGTGCCATGAGATAATACTTCGAGTTATAAAGCATTTGTCATTCACCTAACGTCTTAATCCGTGAAATGACAATAATTATAAGAATTTGAACAAGACCTCAATGACCAACCTTAGTGATTTTTTTGAACTGCCTGTTGAGGCATCAATCGATCAAGTAGATTTAAAATGGTCTTGAAGTTTGATTTAAAAACACTCAATCTATTCAGTTTTATAAAAAGATAAAGATTGAGTTGATTAATTTCATAGCTGAATATGAAGGCTGGTTAAAAAACGATTTACTTATAAGAAATTTTAAGCAACTCTGTTCCATTTCATATAGCCTCTAAACGTCTAAACTAAGCTAATTTTATGTTAAAAATGAAATCGGTCGAAACGGGATCCGAACCTTCGTCCCATAGATTACTAATCTAGCAATACATCTAAATACTCTTTTACTTTGAGAATGTTTTCGAAAATCGCTCTTCAAACATTAGAGATACTGAAATGAACGACGCCAAAGGAACATGTAATGATAGTGGCGCATCTCTCTTTTATTGTTTGTAGTGTGTGATGTCGTGTGTCGGCAGTTTAAAATGTCAGCAAAATCTGCGTTAAATTATTGGCTGTTAGCATCTAAGCCGATAGTTCACAAGAAGTATTAATAATGACTAGTCAGCCGAGCCGTTCAGAAATGCAAGTGCATTTAGCCGGCCGGCGGAACAATTCAGTCGTCCGTCTGAGAGACGGTTCTCTTCAACTCCCATGATAATTATTCACGCGGAGTAATCTCAGTTTGGATGTAATTGATGAGTCGTAAGTCGGTCGGAACATTTTCAAGTCACTCATATAATATTATTATTAAGTATATGGGACTCGCATACCTATGCAAACTGCAATTTGCTTATTTCTTATTTCTATATACCGACGGAGCGTGTATTATTATATATTAGTACTTGTCGAAATAGTTTGGATTCCTCAGAGTTTTCCGACCTTTCAAGACGCATCGATTTGAGCCCTAGGGGCAGTGTTTTAAAACCTCTTTTGCCTCACAACCAAACATAACCTTAACCTTACCTAACCTAATCTAACACACATCCGTGGATTCCCCATCGTCCCCACTTCAATCTATTGGTTGCTCTGCGACGACAGTTAACAATTTGCAGAGATTACAGGTCTCTCTCAAATCTTAAAGTCAAGCCATAACAATTTCGGTATGATTTAGGAGATGGATAGATTAAGACATAATTTACAATTCTAAATATTATTTTGTACCAATGTCACAAGTGTAAAGAAAAGGACTGGATTGCTTGACAATTCGATTTTCTAATAAATCTTGTAATATCGGTCATCAGAAAGTTAACTCAAAAATGTTATTGCATAATCACAGGATTGTACTACTAATTAGAACTATTTTATAGCTGACAGAAGGACGATTAGTATACATATAATTAGTTGAATTAACTTTTGATATTGCAGTGTCCAGTATCCAGAATCTAAGTAATTGAGTGGTCTAATAGTCTATAATGAATAGCGTGGCCTAATAGTCTGGAACGATTAAATATAAACAAATGTGATTCCACATCTTCTATAATAGATATTGAAAACGAAGACTACAATAATTATTATATTATGTGGAAATAGTCATAATAATCATACACCCACGGGTGTAATAATACATATCATTAAAAGCGCGGGTTATAATCTCGTCCGTTTGTACAATACAGCGGTAGTAATCTAATAACGTAAACTTTCACGTCTTTCTATACCAATTTATATTTGATAATATTACACAACACAATATTTACCAAACATTGCAGATGAAAGATGAAAGAAAATGATCCGTAGACTTAATATATAATATTATTAATCCATAGACGCTTCTAGACGCTCTGCTCTTCTCTGTGACTATTTTCATTTTGAGACGGCGGCATCGTGTATATAAATCGTTAATTATAGATATCAAACATAGGGCTAACACTTCCTCCCATTTTCATGTCACAGCGAAAACAAAATTCAATTTAGGTAATCGTGATTGTTTGACCATCAAATGGAATTTGGACCAAAGTATTTGCGACGTAAGTATTACCATGAAAAGGGCTATGGATCAACTTGTAATTATTTTACGTCAACTCAATCTGTAACCATAACCTAGTCAAAAGTGGTTTAAAGACTGATCAACATAGTTTTTTTTAAATGATGAAGAAAATGCTTTGAAAATATTTTGACCATCCTAAAAAGGATCAAAATCCGTTAGTTAGGTAGATTTATTTACATTTTAGCTTTGAACGTAATGGAATTTGAAGAAGCCGGATTAAACAAATTGATGTCTTCAAGTAGGATATGTATAAAGCTCGTAAAAGGCAAAGAATAACGCCTTTGAAATGTGGCGCTGGAGACGTATGCTTCGAATTCCCTGGACGGCGAAAAGAATAATTTTTTTTTTTTTAATGAATATGTCCTTGTTAAACAAGTACATATACATCTTCCTACGTTCCCTAAAATAAGCAAATAAATGCTTGCGCTATAGGTGAACGAAATCGGTCGAGGCAGGATTCGAACTCGCGACCACTGGGTTACTATCCCAGCGCGCTAACCGCTCTGCCATCGACCCATCTAAATATATAAATATATCCATCATAAAGGAGCTGAAGATAGAGGATAGATTGTCCGCCGCATATCTTAAACGCGTTCTTCAGTTTTTTGGACACATCGCTAGACGCGATGACAATAGCTAGTTGTCGTTAGCGGGGTTGAAGGTAGAAGGAGAAGAGAGATAACCCCCACAAGATTGACGGATCAGATTAGGGCTTCCAATCATACATCGGTGGTTGGAGCAATGAGGACGGCGGTGTGTTGGGAAAAATATAGGAATACAATACAAAACATTATGATGACGAGGAGACGTCGCGACCCTTATCAATGAGGAAGACGACACTGGTGATGGTGAGCTAGATATAAGACAAGGAATATGAAGAATATAAGGAAAAGAGACAAATTATACACCGAGTTGGAAAGACAAGGCTTAGCGGTGAGTAGAACTAAGAAGAAAGACATATAATATGAGATACAAGTTCATGAATGATTGATATATTCCTTCAAAACAATCGTTCCGCAAATAAAAAGTTGTAAGTATTTGTATGAAATTTGCCCGACCATGTTTTACACTGCTCTTGACATTTAATGACCGGTGGCAATTGGGTAGTTTCGCATTTTACGATTTTTTAAGGAAAATATTTTCGTTAAATTGAGTCGATTAAGGCTATTAAAAATAAATGGGTTGAAATAAATATCAATGTTGCAATTTTTTTTTTCATTAATATTTATAGTAAAAATGTAAAATAATAATATAGGTAGGTACACACAAAACGGCACGTATGCAACGAATGATGACGTCATCATGATGTCATGATTCGTCTTTTTAAATGGTTATTGTGATTCATCCCACGTCATTGTGACGTTTATTTACGTAGGTAAAATATTAGTTTGAAATAATCGTTTTTTAATACATTTTTTTAATAAAAAATGAATATGTCCTTGTTAAACAAATACATAATATACATCTTCCTACGTTCCCTAAAATAAGCAAATAAAATAAAAAAGATTAGCACTCGCGACCACTGGATTACTAACCCAATGCGCTAACCGCTCTGCCATCGACCCATATATTGTTTTCTTTTATTAGGGGTAAGGATGTTTTTTATCCACGAATATTACCTATTTAAAGAAAACTATTCATTGGTTTCAACAAAAAACAAAAAAATATATGAAAATAGCCTATTCAGATTGCAGATTGTATTGTAGCTCTGATAATGGCAACCTTTTTAGACTGGGCGGACTTGACATAGAGAGACAATGTAGGAATTCAATTCCTGTGGCTGCTGATTTGATGCGCGAGCAATAGGTCTTATCTCATTCTCACGCCACCCTCGTTCACTTCCGGTCAACGTCGAGAAGGAATTCACCATCCACGATACTGATATCATAAAATTTTGAACAGTTATATTTTTTGTATGTATTCTTAAATTTGTAAAATCGGATAAACCAGCAATACTGTAAGTCATACACTCACATTTTATTAATCCTATAATCCATTTCTTATTTATCTTGGAGTCAAAATCACATTGTGATAATAAATTCAAAATGTAGATCTTTAATTGAACACGTAACTGATTTTATTTAATCATATCCTTCTGATATTATAGGTAGTGTTAGTACAATTATAATTAGAACCAAAAATATAAATCGAATCGTTATTATTAACATAGTAACCTACCTATAAATTGGTAACCACCGACGTGATAAACTGTTACATGTAAAATATAATTTTTATTATTATTCAACAGGTAGGCAGCTATTGCTGATGGACCTGTATCATGTGCTTCTTTGTGTAATTTGCATCCAATCTGTGTTTAAAATTGAGTGTTTAAGCATACACAACTTAATCTGGTAATCTGCTCCAGGCATCCTCCAACCTATCGGTCAGGAAGTGCTCTCTTGGATTCGGGGAAAAGGATGTTTTATTCTACCTTAAGTGATGTCTCCTCAGTAGTGGATTGTGATTCATCATGAAAAAGTTATCAAAAACACTAGTGATAATAACCATATAAGATTTTATATCACGATATCCCCATGGTTACGGCGTTCCTGCAGAGTTGGAAGTTTTAAAATTTGCAGCCTTTATGTGTATTCCAAAACAACCAATTCAATTGGCAATTTGGTTGTTCGTCTTTGCATTTTCTCAAAGAGTGTGTGGCAGACCACATCTCGAAATTTCTTTCGAGCGCGCGCCTAGCGACGGCAAGTACATTTGTTTATCGCTAGGCCGAGTTCATCGCCCGCTACGTCAAACAAGTGACAATACTCCTCAACTGGGTATGACACTTCAAATAAATAAGTCTAGAAAGTTCGAGGACATTGAACTTGCTACCCCCAGCACAGCACTATTTAAGGGAGTCTACACCTCTACACGTCGTCACTTCATTTCCGTCACTTCGATTCGTTACTCCACGCCGCCGTTCTCGACCACGCCGTCTCGCCGACACTTCATCTCTCGACCACCGGTCATCTCTCGACCCCGCGAGCACGATGGTACTTCACCATGCGAAGATTCGGACACTTCGAACACACCCGCTAACTCGCTCGTTATACCTACTCATCTTGAGAAAGTTCCTTTGTAAGTAATTTCATCAATTGTAAATTTACCCTTAAGCAAACTATTAATTGTGATCAATATACTCATTGTTACTTTTGACCATTCTTTCTTCTTCTCTCTAAACCACTGTCCTTGTGTTCTTATTTCAAATCATATCCACTTGGGATATAGTAAACTCTCTTTACTGGTAACCCCTCTGGTTACCACATATATTTAATAGTAACCCATCTGGTTACTAACTACTGTTGATTGGTAACCCCTCCGGTTACCAATCAGCTTTATTGGTGACCCAGAAAACGTGAATATGAACACAATCGTTACCAAACAGCTAAAGCTACACAGCTACTGGTATTTACAAAACATCGATATTTAGCTAGTATCGGCCCGTGGCCGAAAAACGATAAATATGCATTCACAACAGTGGTATTTTTCATTACAATAACATTAAACAACACTTACCGATTTTCCTCAGATCACTCCTTTTCTTTTCCTAGCTTAGAAAAAGAACGAATTGGTTTTTGAATCTCTCACGATGGGTACACTACACTACACCCGCGAAACAATCGCGCTTAATTCTATGCAATCGCGCTTAAAAATCACCCGCGTTTCTCGGTTTTTAGTTATTCTTTGTCATAAATGTTGCATTCAAATAACACATGCATAGTACACATTCATTTTATTCTGAGATTGTAAACAAAGGTATATATTGGTACCCACTTTATAATTTCACATAAACAAACACTGTTAAAAAATTTCTGTACGGCACTGCTTGAAGTAAAAAAAAGAAATACTCCGACAATCGCGAAATAAACAAAACCGTACTTCCGAATTTATTAATATTCACGGAACTAAATTTTATTTTTCACATACTTCGCGCCACCAATAAAGCTGATTGTCGGGGTGTCTGATAAAGTAAAGATTCCGTATTTGAAACCCATACTCTAGGATCAGCCTCACATAAGTTTTACATATTTCTAGGAAAACTTGGACAATTAGGTGGTGAAATGATTTTTTGATGAAGTAAAGAGTAGAATTGGCTCCCTTAAGAATTATTGTAATATGTTCAAACCATTTCAAAACTTCCGAGATAGTAATGACCAAGTTCTTTTGTTTCTTAACTTGAGCTCAGGCTTTCACCCAAGGTGTACTTTACGTGTGAGTTATATTTTCCAATATGAAGAACGGTACATTTGGAAGAATTCATGTTATCTTTTTTATAGCCTTACAAAAATCAAATATTTACTTGAACAAAACAATGTATGTAGGTTACTTTAATAGCATGAAACATAAATGTGTCCTTGATAGTATGCTCTTTGTATAGTATTGACATCTGAAATTATAAATCTCCACTATATTTAAGTAGCATAGAGTAAAAATTAATACTATGAATTATAAACTGATGTTAATTAATTGGTTGGGTTTCTGATATGGTCCGGGTTCAATTCCCGGTGGAAACACAGTTTTTAATTGTGTTATCAGTCTGGATCTGTGAGACGATTCGTAATATGTTATTGGGTGCGTGTTGAATTAATATTTGACATAATTCCCGTTAGTTGTCAAAGAAGCAATATTGTATAAATAAATACATATTTTCAGTGTTTCATTTTTATTTAAATCAGTTTATACATTTTGTGGTTGTGAAGTGACGGTTTCTTCATAAGTTAACAAACCCAAGTTTTAATCCACAAGGAAAAGGGCGAGTAAACATAATATACCTAAGGACTATCGTTTTGAAATAGCCAACACCTCAGAAGCAATGAATATTTTTGTGAGTTTATGAACTAGTCTTTTATTTTCAATTTAAAAAATCCACAAAATTATATTTAATAACTCACTGGTGTTTAAAACAAAGCGATTAGTAATATAAATTAGACAATTTTACAAAATGATATCGATTGGGTACAATAATATTGAACATCTTTGCCAAATGGTCACAATGATGTGATGATATGGAACATGAAAATCGTCCTATAAACACCCGGGCAGAGTTAACGTTCTCGATATTATTGTAGGTAAATATGTAAATATATAATATCAAGTGATAATATTATGATTTCTTGTTCTGGAATAGGTCCAGTTTATCCGTACATTGGCAGACCGGACACGTTTTGGCTCAGCAACTAGTTCTACTCAAACTCTAACGGCCAATCAAAACATTGAGAAATAAACAATAACTTATACGCTAATGAAAGCTTTGTGTGCGCCATCATAATAATTATTAATATCAATAACTTTATTAACAGTCTGATCTCATTGTTTATTAATAGACTGTTGATTATTAAACAGTGATATTATTGATGAAACAATTACAGAAGACTTAATAGTGTTTATCTGAGAATAATTTCTAAATGGACGTTGCATAATAAGGTTTAGTAGTGTATGAATGGATAAATATATAATGATACTATGAAATAGTAAAAATATAAACATCTATTGATACAAAGGTGCTTAAATATTTTACACGTAAAAGACTCAAGGGAAAATAAGAATTTATACAAATACAAGCAACTCATTCTATTTTATAATGATTTATGGTTATTCCTAGATATCTAGCAAGTTGTAATTACTAAGATTAAAAAGGAAGTAGCAAAAGATTTCCTGTCATGGCAAACATAAGCGCAAAATAATTATTATGTGTTAGATTTCAAAGTCAGTATAAACAGATTATTGTTGTCACCTCAAATAAATTTGTAGGTCGCTGAAATATACGAGAAAATCAATATTACCTCCGATTCTATAACTTTTTAAGAACGTTCCGGCTAAAATATGTACATTCCTATTCAACTATAAACTTTCTTACTCGAAGTTATTCACGAATTAGAATTCCCTATTCAATAATCACATTTTGGTCGAATCAACTGTCAAAACGTCCCTTATTTTAGTTCTTACCTAAATTATAGTTATTTTCGCAGCAGTCCGGGATATTTTGTTAAGTTGAAAATATCAGTTGTGTCCGAATAAAAAATAAAAATAGATTATTTACACTTGTTGCGTAATGTTGAAAATACAATTCAAAGAATGTTCTTCTTCTTCAGTCTGTTTTTTTTCCATTCTTGGACATAGGCCTCCCCCTTGATCCTCCACAACTCCCTGTCTTGGGCACACTGCATCCATCTCTCGTCATCAAATCTCTTGGCTTAGTAAAGATGGAACCACACCAGAAGTAATTCCTTTCTAATGAAAAAAGGAATTATCGAATTTGGATGAAGTGTTGAAGAATTATTATTAATTACAGACGACTTTGCGAATTGAAGAGGTTGATATTTTTCTCATGTATCCCAATATAATTTAAATGGGACCAATCGGAACATTCCCCCTTTCTAATTTAAAAAGAATTATCGAAATCTGTCACTGTGGTAAAACGTTATCGCTGAACATAAATAAAAAATAATCCCCCTCCCCCCCACAACCCCCCCCCCTTCGTTGAATGAATGTATCTGAAATATGATATGTAAATCGAAGGGCCCACTGGAACTAGTGATCATGTGAATCCAGGTTCTAATCAGGTTAGACTGATTTCATCTACTAATGCACAAACGTATGATAAATTACAGGAACCGTATGAAGATTTATATGCCCATGGAGAGACTAGAAATCGCAAGTTAAGCAATGAATAGAACAATGATTTTTTATTGAATACTCAAATAACGTAGTTAAAAAACCATGTCTATATCCGTGTACCATAAATAGCATTCAACCATCAGATCTTTTATCTGAGCCTTTACACAGATACGATTGATGATAATTTATACATATTATTGTAACACTACAATAAATTAATTCTAACATTCACTAAAAAAATATTAAGATTATGTAGGGAGATATTGATAAAATTCAAGTTAAGTATAGAGATATAAATATCTCAAATATAAATTAACGATAAAATTTGTTTATGGTTTAACCTTAGATTATATATCTTATAATTCTATGGGTTCTTAAATTTGACAGGCAATATTTCGAATATACAAGTAAACTTATATTCGACAGAAAATATTAGGATGCACAATTCGGTGATGTATTAGAAATAAATTTGACTTGAGAAAAAAATATCGAAGGTAGGTTTTTTTTCTTTCAGGGCACTACGTAGCGTTGAGAGGGGTTTGCAATCTAGAAAAGAGTTTATTAATTCGGATTTTAAAAAGAACCCGGGTTGTACGAAGGTGGAAACACAGAATTCGGAAGATCGTTCCACAGTCGGGCTGCTGTATTAATAAAGGAGTTTGAGATGCGACTTGTTCGTATATGTTGAAGGTCCACTGTTAAGTTCAAATTTATCAATGTCCTTTGTCTCATGTAATATATGTATGTCCACACGTTTTTAAAGACAAAAACTCATTTATAATTATCTTTTTAAAGTGATTTTTGACTTTGACTATTTCGAGACGAATCACAATTTAATCCAAGCTCTGGATATAAGTTTCTGGACTAGAAGTCAAAAACTTATCACTGTTTAGCGGCGGTCGACAACAACTGTGAAGTCAGTTGATTTATTGTAAGCACGAAATACAGCAAGTTATTAAGAAACCCAATGAACTATATTCATATTTGACCCTGAAATTAAAGACCCAGAATAATGATGATCTATTTACGTTATGGGTTTTCCCACCAGTAACAACAACGAAGACTTTGTGAACGTAAAGAGGATTTGTATAATGTGTTTTGCTGATTTTAGCATATCCGGTCTTGATTCAATAAATCTCTTCAAGACAACGCTTTAAGTAAAACGTAAGTTTCGCGAGTTGGTTAAGGCATAATGGCGAAAATGACAAGTATAAAACGAATAAGACTTATATTAATTGGTATTCAATATACTAAAAATAAAAGTAATAAAACAATATATAACACCTAATTGCATTGTATTGTTTCTCTGGAAATTAACAGGTACCCACTATGGGGTCTAATATGAGCATAAAAAATTTGAAAACTAATCAGATGAAGTTGTAGAGTATTACATTTTTGTGACATGTCATATCACAATGTTATTGGGGGGACAGATTGTTGTATGCTTCTATTTATATTTATCATGTAGGTACATTTCTTTCAGTATTCCTGTTTTGTTTCCTAATCAAAATAAATAAATAATTAAAAAAATAATAATAATAGGTACTTAATAATAAAAAAAAAATAAAAAAAAAAAATAATAAAAAAAAAATAAAATAAATAAATAAATAAATAAATAAAAAAATAAATAAATAAATAAATAAATAAATAAATACTTAAATAAATAAATAAATAAATAAATAAATAAATAAGTAAATAAATAAATAAATAAATAAATAAATAAATAAATAAATAAATAAATAAATAAATAAATAAATAATTAATAAATACTTAAATAAATAAATAAATAAATAAATAAATAATAAGTGTCGTAAAAATAACAATTTTATTAAATTTCGAAAGGCCGCAAGACTTTTGTAAGGAGTTGGCTCTAAAAATAAATAATTTAATAAATAAATAAATAAATGAATGAATGAATGAATGAATAAATTAATTAATAAATAAATGAATAAATAAATGAATGAATAAATAAATAAATAGATAATAAATAAATAAATGAATAAATAAATAAATAAATATATAATAAATAAAAAAATTAATAATTAAATAAATAAATAAATAAATTAATAAATAAATAAATGAATAAATGAATAAATAAATAAATACATAAATAAATAAATAAATACATAAATAAATAAATAAATAAATAAATAAACAAACAAACAAACAAATAAATAAATAACTAAGTAAATAAATAAATAAATAAGTACATATATAAATAAATAAATAAATTAATTAATTAATAAATACATACATAAAAAAAATAATGAATAAATTAAAAAAACAAATAAATAATAGTGTATGACTATTTAAATTTTGTTTTTTTTTGTGACTAAATCTGGGTAATCTAATGTTTCTGATTAGTAATGGCTGCAACATCCTTTTTGGGTGTAAAGCCTCAGTAAATAAATGAATATTCTGAGAAATATTTTGTAAGACCAGCCTTATGTTTGCTCTTTAATTATAAATGCTATTTTAATTATTCTATTTATGTTTTGTATTACACATATCTACAAACTGTTTGTTTTATATTTATTTTAGTAGATTCGTAAAACAAATAAATGGCTGTGACGCAATATTATTACTTCTGTAAAATTTTATTATTAGCAATAGAAATGTCACTTAATTTAACCGGCAAGTGTTTAATAAATAAATCTAAACTTCTAAACAAGTAAGTACATATAGATGTGCGTAATGATTATATCATCTCAAGTGTTATAAGAAGGTAGGTAGGTACATTCAAACTAAAAACAGACACAAAATTTAAAACAGTCGATGGATTTTTATTTCACGATAAGTATAACGACGTCGGTATAACGATTTGTGGAAATGACATCATGATTTCAATGTTGCGATGAGCCCTTAAATAATTCGTTGACCAAATCACAGTTTAAGGTTGATAAAAAGATTTGATTTCAGATCTCAAACGTCAATTATGGAAAGATCTATATGTATTGGTTTACAGCTATAAACTCGTCTCCTATCGATAAATAATATATTCCATAATATTTTTAAAGACGAAACAGTTATTTACACAGAAATACACAATATTTTCTTCATGAACACTTACGATAAGTGTTTTTACTTGATTTTTTATGTGTTTTTAACATCAATTTCACGAGGAGACGTTTCTTAGAGAATGTTATTTAGGAATTTAAATAGATAGGGACTGACTGCCTTACTAAAAAAAAAAAAAATAAATAGTCGATAGGAATTCCTGACTCAAACTGACTAACGAGTCAAAAAGATTTCTAGTGGAGATACAGTTTTCACTGTGTTTTTTAATCTGAATTTGAGAGATGTTTAACATCAAAAGTCGTTGAAATGTAGCGTAGTAAAATTACAATTAATTTTTTTTTATTTTTACCTTATTTTCTCGAAACTCGGATTTACTCCTATTTTGAAGTATTTTGAATGCGCCTAATAATCGTTTGCCACAATTTGATATTAATTGTCCCACAATTCCCCAACACAACCTGAAACCATAAGTTTTAAAAAGTCAGATGTTTAACTGAGATATACAATTTTATTATTCCATAGATAAAACTTTTCACAAGGGCGACGCGCGGCGGTCAGATTGAAATGATAGACAGCACAATGAATACCTTCAGACCATAGATATACCATATTGGATGCGACCATAGCCAACGAACGGATCGACACCCCATATTGACAGCTTATTGTTCGAGATCTCGTCTATGCGACGGCTTTACCAAATCTGGAACAACAATGTGTTCGAGATGGAAGATGAGCTTTTTTTTCACCTTAGTGGCAGATGCTGCCAACAATATATCTTCTATTTTTGTTATACTTAAATAATTCACTCGTATAAAATTCAAATTCACGCCATGTTGAATGTCAGTGGAATGCAGACTGTTGTGGTAGATAGAAGATCCATAGATCTATGACAGTATTGAGACAAATAAATGCACACCTTATTTTAATGCCACTGAGGCTGTGTGTCTCGAACAAAAATTTAAGTAAAAGTAAAGTTAAAATACTTTGATTCATAAAATTGTTCAATACTTTTGGTTGTTTCATTGAAATCTAATGCCGTTAAACGACGCAGTCTTGAACAATTTCATGTAATCAAAGTATGTTAACTATACTATTACCGATACTTTTGTTGAAACAACCAAGCCTAATGTACCAATTTTATCTATAATTACACTTCTTTAAAGATCTGGCAGTAATATTCAATTAATCAACCAATAGCCCGCCTCCTGTAGGACGGTCTTGAGCAGATCGAAGGAGTTTGTTAATTAAAGATACTAAAAAGAAATTAACAAAGTCACTACATCGGGTCAGAGAGCGACCTCTGGGTTTTCTACCTTCCACGTATACCATTATGAGCTTATTAAGGTTATCAGCAGTTCTTCTGACAATATGTTCAAAATACTAAAGGATGCGTTGCACGTAGGTACATTGTCAACAAGCGATCCTCTATCTGCAGACACATTTCTTCAATCCCCTTTCTTTACACAAAATACTAATGTTTTATCTTTAACGGGGTTGACAGAGAGAACTGTGTCACTGCAGCCCCACCCTAGGATTCTGGGTAACAGGTCAGTACCCTCTTCAATTCTTACCTATGGAAGAGCAGGGCAGACGCCTTAATGCCTCGCTCGGCGGTGACTCATCAAACGTGGTGATGAGTAAGGATGCATCATCGGGCGATGGAAATCGAAGCACTGAAAGTACTGTCCGGTGGTGTACCTGAAATTCGCCAACATGAGTACTAAGGGGTGGAGGAGCCCCCCGTGATGATTGGTCGGCACGACCCACGGCGTCTCGTCATCAGCTCGGCGGTACCCGAGCTGATGACGAGACAGGTGCAGCTGACGCTGCGCCTGGTGTGGAAATCGAAGGACTGAAAGTACTACGGGCGTGGTGGAGGCTCCCTGTTGCAGTCTGTTGTTCGTGGAGCTGCTGGGAGGGTAACCCTTGCTATGATTCACGGGCCTTCACGAGTGTGGTTGGACTCTTAGTGGCAGTGGTATGAAATATGCATGGTGGTAGTTCTTGTTTCGTCCGACGAGCAGCCGCTCCGGGGATGAACAGAACACTTTAGTTCTATAACGTTCCCTATGGAGTGGGGTAGGTGACTGCGACTTTCCATAAATGTACTTGTTTAACAAGGACATATTCATTTTTTTATTAAAAAAAGTAAAGTAAAAAAAGTTTATACAAAGAACCACTAAGTGAGAGCTATAATCAGATCTCTCCCACTCGCTTAAATACCTAATCAAAAATATAACGAAGAATAACGATCCTATAAAACCTATAGGATACACCCATTACCTTTACACAGACGAAACATCGATATACTTATCATACCTGTAAGTTGGTTTTTTAGTACCTACCTGTTAGTTGATTCTAAATGACTGGTAGGTATTGATTCTATAACTCTGTGCTTTTTCGATAAAGGAGCATTGCAGGTCTAGATATACCTATATAAAAAAAATGGAATAGGTACTACAAAAATGGAATAGGTACTACAAAAATGGAATAGGTACTACAAAAAATGGAATAGGTAAGTACTCTAAAAATGGAACAGGTGCTTACTACAGAAATGGAATAGGTACTACAAATAATATGGTAACAAATTGGCACCCCAGAACAAGCTGTACATACATACCATCACGCCGATTAGCTATTGGGAATGCACACATAGAACTAAATATACCTACTATGCAAATGTGTTGTGAACTTAAATACCTCTGCATTGCTTAATAAAAGCAATATCTATTATCATGAACTATATGAATGAGATCATCGAATGAAATACAAAATAAATTTGTGGATTGTGGCCAACACTAACATCTCCAGCAGATAAGAGCTAAAGGTACACTATTTATCTTGTTAAAGTTGCCAATATCCGAATGGATTTGAAACATTGGAAGATATTGCACAGGGTGCGAGGAAGTGTTAATCTTTATCAAGTATTCGACATCGACGACATGTAATTTGTTTTTAATTGTAACATTATAAGTGAATTTTTAACAAAATATAGAAATATATTAATTTCATTTTGACAACTAATCTTATACTTTGAAATTCTTTTGTTTATTAAAAAAAATCAAATTTTAAGTTTTATGAGATTGGGGTCACTTTAAAATATTTGACGTTTAAAAAATTGAGAAGCACTATTCAGATATCCATCAAAATCTAATGGGGTCTAAACGAGTATTAGATATACATATTTGCAAAATAAGAAAATAATCGAATGAGTACTTTAGTCTATAATTGATAAAGTAAAATAAACACGCCGTACATAGCACATAGCATACACAAACAGATACATTGTGATGAAACTTTCAGAATACAATCTCAGCATGATACTAGTTGATAATTTGCAGTAAAAAACCTTTAAAATTGCGAAATCATAACTCCCCACTGTACTCCCTTGGGTTAGTGAGGAGTAAAAAAGTATACCCATTGTAAAACTCTGTTTCGTAACACAAGTGTTACCTTATACGAAGCGTAAAACTAAGAAATTACGTTAAACGTTAATAACCGTATTATTTACTGCACCGTTTTATAAGAATTGAAATTTTGAATAAATAAATAAAAAAAAAAACTCTCCACTATTCCACAGTAATGGCAAGTAAAAAAATAGCAGACCCCACTTATCCCAATATGCCAGTTGTAATATAAGATTCCCGCCATAAATTGTATCAACATAGGTACAACATAAGTCTAACAAAAATATTAAACTATGCTAACGATGACTCAATATTAATAATATAATAATAACTATGTAAGTAATATAGAGAAGCTGGCTCACTTAACATTATAACCTCAGACAGGCTGAGGCTGAGAGCAATCTATTTGTATAACGGTTTGATTATAATAGTTTTTATGTCGATCTTGTACTTGGTCAGTTCTCTCCATGCGCCCGCCATCTTGAATATTTAAATATGGAATCTGGCTGCCAGAATTGACATTGTCAATATATGTAATTTGATCCAGTAATCAATACAAATTAGTATGACTAATTAATGAATTTTTATATATACGTTACTACCTATGTAGCAGTGCAGAACTGTGTGTTTATATTTTTCATAATTTTTATTCATACTAGTTGCATGTAACACATGAGATCCAACTGTCGATAGCGATAGTATGTAAAGTTGAAGAATATGTACCAAACTATAAACCCATAAATACAAATTATTGAATATTTTCAGATATTTTGTTTTCTATACAACATATGTAGGTATGTATGTCAAGATAGGATAGTATGGAGGAAGTTCCTTTTTTCCTACCCAGAATATGAAAATATCATGATGGTATGTATGTTTGGAGATGAAGTATCAAACTATTAAGTCTTCTTACATATTGTGTATAGGCGACTGCCATACAAAATGTATGAAGCGATGTCGTCACTAAATTCAATTTTTAAAAAAATTGTTAAAAAAAAATTGAGATCTTCTACTACAATGTTAATATTTTTTTATAGAAAATTAAATTATCCAGTTGGGGTGTTTCGGCTTTTTGCGATAATTGTATAAGTTTTGGAAATATAGGCAGTTAAACTCATAAATTTATCATAAAAAAAATATTTTTCTTAATAAAAAATGTTTGAGAAACCCTGGAATTTTTTTGAATAAATTAATTTGAGATTTTTTATTTTTCTATGTTTGTACCAATTTTCAGCGTTCTAGCTTTTATGGTTTCTGAGATATATGGAAAAATAAAATAAAAATTAAAAAGTTAATAACCCCTGACTGAAACAAAAATTCAAAATTCTCAGTATAAAAGTTTTGTAGGCCTGTAACTTTTTATATATTCTGAAATTTTAGGCTCTGTAAATTGAGCGGATCAAAAGTTATTAGGGGGGGACGGACACACACACACACAGACACACAGAAACACACACACACACACAATGTTCTTCTCCGAATTCTGAGTAAATCCGTGTATGGAACATATATGCTGCGAAGCCTCTAAGTTGGTGTTTTTTGACTTCAAAGTTGGAAAAGCCGTGAAAAAAGTAGACCTCTCCATACAATTCTCGCGTATTCTGGCTTGATACATTGTCGATATGTTAAGAGAACAAAGTTCTCCTGAACAAATCGACAGTTGGATTATTTTCTTTAATAATTTGTGAAAATATTTTTTTTTGAAATTTTTCAGGAAATCGTTAGTTAATAAGTAAATAAAAAATTCTGGTACAAAATAGCTTTCTTTTATCCACTTCACTGTTAAGCGCCCTTGAGGTGGATACACAAAAATGGCGCTATAGAAATTATCCATTTATTATTATTATTATTATTCACATTTATAATGGTTGGAATGTTTTCGGACTGTACCTACTAGACCATCCTCACTGACATACAAAATATGACATACTTTTAACTAACTACATATATATATCATCATGGCATATCTTATAAGGTGGGGTAACCAGCGACAGGTGTGCGTTTGTGACTAACTAAAAAAGGCACTAAATTCAGAATGGAATCGAAAAATGTAATAATTAGGTATTTTTATTTATTTATTGAATTATAAAAATATACATTTTACAAGTATAAGATAGCTGCATCACTAGAATAAATCTATTCTGAAGCAGCTTCCTGTACATTTTTGAATTAATTTCTTTTCTATCAAAAAATAACATTAAAAAAATTCAAACACCAATTTTATAGATAACACATATTCCGAACATGAACAAAAATAATATTAATCAAGAAATTATTGTTGTGATATTGATTTCATATTGAGTTCTACCCACATCAAGTAACCGCTTAGTACCACAGCCACGAAACCACTACTTCGTACCACGATTTGTGTTTTAGAACCCTTTATCCGGTGGTAGTTTATTATAAATTCGAGATGCAGTATATACAAAAAATCTTTGCCCAAATTTAGAATTCATTTTTGGCACCAAATAGTAAATAATATGCACGAATACATTATTTTTCTACCAGAAACTATATGTTCACATATTTTAAGAAATATGGTTTAATATTTTTTTTATTATTTATTCAGCACCTCCGTACGTCATGTTCCAGTGGCGACATTTTTATTATTATTATATATTATTTAAATGAATATGTCCTTTTTAAACATATGCATCTTCTAACATTCCCTAAATTTAGCACGAATGCTTGTGCTATAGGTGAACGAAATTGATCGAGACAGGATTCGAACTCGCGACCACTGGATTACAAGCCCAGCGCGCTAACCGCTTTTCCATCGACCCATCTAAATAGGGTTACCAAATGACAATTAATGCTTTTAAAACGTAGATATCTTCCAGTTTTTCAAGTACCATAGTAGCAAGATCGGCATTGGAAATGAATTTCAATAAATTTCTCATTTAGTTGGGAATCGAACCGAGGGTGTAGGCACATAAATCAAACTATGCCACCAACAATTGATCGCTATATAGATTATTGTTGGCGACCGGTAGTAAAAATACCTTATTTTAAAAATAATTTATACATATCCAGTTATAACAAGGATTTGTACAATTCTTACAATCTTGTTCCGTTTATAACTAATATTACTGTATTTAGAAACAGGAAAACAATAGTATAATTATTTTCCAAAAACAGATATCACTTGTTCTAGAATAGTAGGTACTCAAGGTTAATGTTAAACAGTGATATGATTTGAAGTCAGCTAAAGAATAATACTAGTATACATAGATACATACCATCACGCCATGTTCCTCGTGGGTAGGGTTGCTAGATGGTATTCTAAAGGAGGACATGTCCTCCTTTTCGACAAATTGTCCTCCCTTACCTACCGTATGTCCTCCTTTTGCGTTGATTGTTATCCAATATAATTTTTAAAAACATGTCTAATAAATATTTTCAAACATATTTCATAAAAGAGCATCATGAACTTATTACAAAAAAATTGTGTTTTGGTGAAACATGATGTTTAAAATGAAGTGAATTCATTAAAAAAATCTTGTTTCATCGTCAATAGTTTAAGTAGTTACTAAACTATATTATGTAAGTTTTATAGTGACTGCATTGAAGATATAAAAAAATGAAGAAATAAAGTAAATATGAGACGGTGAAAATTCTTCGATATGCGTCTGTAGGTATGGCGGTTTTTTTTGTCACTGTCCTCCTTTTTAAGGAAAATCCTCCTTTTTTGTGCTATTTGTCCTCCTTTTTCAAATTTCCATCTGGCAACCCTACTCGTGGGGTAGGCTGAGAGAACCAAACTCTACATTTTTCTATCCTGGCACGCATTATTTGCCTCGTCCACATTCATGCATCGTCTCATACATGTTCTTCTGTTGATTTCCCGGTTCTCCTACAATAAATATTCCAACTTCGTCTCTATTGAGATAATTAAAAAATCTGTTAAAAAATATCTTTGACTCCCGACAGGGAAAAAAATCCAATGTTTGCGCATATGCAATAATAAAAATATTCGATTACTTACACATTGGTACAAGTAGGTAAATAAGACAAAAATGACCTTATAAGTCTGGCGCAATTCAGGGGTGACTTCTATGCGAAAAATGCATTGTCACCTCAGATATAAGAATTGTAGCTTTCATTATTTACAAAAAACCAATTCTCTCAATAGATGGCGTTCCAACAAAATAAATAAAAATAATAAGATTGTTGTTCATAATTTCACCCATAGATGGCTGTAGTAAAAATTCCTTATTTTCAAGCGAAAAGAATTTCAGTATTACAATATATAGAACTTTCAAAATTGAATTGATAGGGATCTCATTAAAAGGCATAATTGGTGAACGTTGCGCAAGCGCATAAAGTGATCACGTAAACCAGCCGATGACAGGTCGTAAGCCCTGTAGGTGCCTTGATTTCCCGGTTCTCCTACAATAAATATTCCAACTTCGTCTCTATTGAGATAATTTAAAAATCTGTTAAAAAATATCTTTGACTCCCGACAGGGAAAAAAATCCAATGTTTGCGCATATGCAATAATAAAAATATTCGGTTGTTCTTCTGTTGTTCAAGATTTCCGTCTTTCAGAATAACGTTCACATGGTCGTGTCCACAACCTCTCATTCCATTCCTGTTCCTCATTAATTTATTCTCCCCATGTGGCCAAACCATCTCAATGTGTTCACTTTCATTCTATTAATCATATCTTTCGTCCTCTTACATTCTTTTCTCGTGTCCTCATTTCTTACCCTGTAATATATCATACAAATTTATATGATATATCTCATAATTTTAACAAAAGCTAATCATTAGAAAGAGGAATTTGTGCAACTTAAAAAAATGATTATCTCGAATTTGAGTCAGTGTGGCTTTTAGCCAATGATTAGATTAAGATATGATTCAGACTTAAAATATTATAGATTAAAATGAATTATATTAATATACATACATATATTAAAGACTTTGAAACTAAACTTGATCTGACGACGAAGAAAATATAAATTGCGGACAGGAATGGAATGAGAGGTCGGGGATGCCCAAGAAAGGGATGGTACGACCACGTGTACGATATTCTGAAAGACAGATATGTTAGCAGCGTGAACAACAGACGGCAATTTATGAGACGATGCATGAATGTGGACGAGTCTAGAGAGACGTGCCATCATAGAAAAATGTGGCGTACGATTCTCTCTTCCTACCTCACGAGGGACGTGGCGTGGTGGTATTTATGAATGTATCATATAAATTTTAAAATCGAATATGTTTCACGACAGGGCCCCGGAATGACGTACAGAGTTTATAGAATAAGAGGAATTCAACATTATTATTCATCCAAGGAAATGAAACCTCGAATATTACGAATATGTTTAATGGCAGGGTTAGACCCTAAAATGGTTAACCAAATTATAATTTAAATAAAATGATAATTTACACATTTTGATACATTAATAATAACAATTAATCAAACCGGGGATCAAAACAACCGAACTTGGCGCCTCCGCTAACCGGAATATTATTCACATCAACGACAGTGGTTCTCAAACTGTAAACATTTTATTTATTTTCTTTATTCATATCATAACAAAATATACGAACAAACAGAGTTTATACATTATATAATTTACAATATCACCCCCCCTGTAAAAGCTTATTTGCTTGTATAGAGGGAGGATGTGTGTTACTAAATGACTGAATAAAAAATACAAAACTACACTCCTTTACACACGAGTGCTTGCACTCGTGTGTAAATGGAAATATGTTTTGTCTTGCTGCGCATCTTTTCTATATAGTTTTTTTGTTTTATATTTTTTTATATGTATTGTGAACTTAATAAAAAAATAATAATTAAGCAAAAATGTAAAATAAAAACATAAAAAAATAAAAAGCTTACACCAGCTTATACAAAATTTATTATGCATGTATTAAACACAATATTACGTACATGTATTTAACAAAATATATTGGTTGGGATCTATTTCTCGCCTAATCAATTACTATCACATTACATAAAAAGAATTATCAAGTCAGTTTCAAACAAGACAATACAACTACCACCATAAAAACAACACAAATAAACACATAAGTACGTATATTTACTAAACCCGTGCTCGATTGATTTTTTTCACAGTCGTCATCATTTTCCTATGGTTTTTAATTCCACGTATTTCAAGCGGAAGCTCATTGAAAATATTTTCTCCCAAAACATATGTAAAATAATTCAATTTTACTATACTTAGTAGATTTTACAAACCCACTGGAAGTAATAATAACTAGTTATGTATCATGCACGCAAGTTTCACAAGACCGCATTTGTCACTGCAAGATCAAGACCTAGACCAGGTGGTGGAAGATCAAAGAGTATTGCAAAACCTAATGCAAGAGTCATGCGGTCTTGTAAAATTCTATAAACTTATTCATTTATTAATAAAAAGTGAACGTTCGTGATAGTTTTTTTTTTCATTTAAGTCATGTTTGTTTTGAAAATGCAATGAAAAAAACAAATTTTGGGTTTCTGATAATTTGAATCAAGTAGTGATGACTAAAAGTCTTGCAGACCATAACCAAGACCACATGTGTAAAGCCATGACCAGGGGGTGCAAAACCAAGGTCAAGACCAGGCTTCGCAAGACTTAATGCAAGATTTTGTCGGTATCGCAACATTTTGTAAGAGGAACGAAAAGTAGAGGTAGGCTAAGAAAAAGTTGGCACGATCACATAAATGGGATTTTGAAAGATGGTGATGTTAGAAGTAAGAATAATAGAAGAGCGTGTATGATACGATGTATGGACGTGAATGAAACGAGGAATGTATGTCGAGAGAGAGAGGAATCTGGCGTTCGGTTCTCTCTGCCTACCCCAAATAGGGAAATGGCGTAATGGTATGGTTGGTATTCATTTTTAATAAAAAAGTATGCAATTAACTTTGTACTATCGACAGAATACTTTTAATTGGTGTTTTTTGTGATATTTCATTGTAATTACTGAATTAAAAAAAAAGTTTTGTAAAAAGGTAAGACTTGCAAGATTAAGACCAATAATATGTATGAAAGACCACGACCAAGAAAACATTTATTAATGCAATAAAAAGACCAATACCGGCGGTGTAAGATCAAGACCACTCCGGTATTGCTCTTGCTCATCACTACAAGAGGCAAAGTAACATCTCACATAGCAAAGTAACAATGAGGTTCGCAACCCATTTTGAATGTTGCCTTTTTAGGTGCAACGAGACTGGTATGTTGGAATACACGCATGTATCGTGCTTTCTTTTATAAGATAACTCACATTCCAATCCTGTCGCTGATTACCGCACATTGTGGCATATGCCGTGATGGTATGAATAAATGACTGAAAGAAGGTATTATCGTGCATAAATATATAAATAATTAAAAAAAAATAAGTTTGAGTGTAAAATTTTTGGCACCATCGATCGAATGACAATCAAGTTAGATCCCTGATTGGTTCTGATTGATTGATCACCGATACCGTATGATTAATCGTGTTATTTGCACTAAAACAAGCCGCCTGCCGACAGAGACGTGAAACTAAAATGAAAAATAAATATTATTGTTTTGTGTATTTGAAAAAGGTCACATCCTAAACAAATTTGAGATGGAAAAGACACGTAAAAACTATTGTGGTAGCCTTCTTTTATATAACAGAATTTCAAATAAAAATTTGCAATTCATCTTGAAATTGATACAATGGATTCATTGATTGCTATCGATGTGAATAAAAAATTTAATATTAAAAAAATAACAAATTACTTTTAATAACTCGGTAACGAACATCTTTTAAAAAAATCTTTTGATTCATTGAATATTTATAATACCTAGGTAACAGGTTAGAAACGTTTATTTCACAACATGGTTTTAAAGTATCAAGTATAAACAATTTAAAAATGAAATATAAAAGTAGCTGCTTAAACTTGGAGATGTAACATAATGTTTCACAGCATGGTTTAAAGTGTCAAGTAAAAACAATTTAAAAATGAAATATAAAAGTAGCTGCATAAACCTGGAGATGTAACATAATGTTTCACAGTATGGTTTAAAGTGTCAAGTATAAACAATTTAAAAATGAACTATAAAAGTAGCTGCTTAAACCTGAAGTTAGTAACATAATGTTTTACAGTATGGTTTAAAGTGCCAAGTATAAAAAATTTATTAAATGAAATATAAAAGTAGCAGCTTAAACCTGGATATGGTAACAAAATGTTTCACAGTATGGTCTAAAGTGCCAAGTATAAACAATTTAAAAATGAAATATAAAAGTAGCTGCTTAAACCTGAAGATGGTAACATAATGTTTCACAGTAGGTATGGTTTAAAGTGCCAAGTATAAGAGTAGCTGCTTAAAAAGGATTAAATTGAGATTATAAGAAAATTTTACCAAAATTGCATTGAAAATGAGAAAAGCCTTTCAAATGTAAATGAAATGGGTGAAAAAAAAACTTGGTTGAATTGAAATAGATTTATTTGATACAAATCACATTTCGGTGTATCTTGTCACGAGAAAAAATGTATTTACAATCATCGCATCATAATACCCATTACAAGTTATTATCATCGTGTCTAATGTCTTTAATTGATTGATGTACATATATATACTAAGTTCTGTTTCCAAATGCAGTGTTGACCAGATGTTTGATACATTTATTACTCGTTTGAATGATCTATACCTACATTGACCGGACTGGTTTGATGTTTTTTTTTGCAGAAAATTTTCGGATAGTTTTATCAAATAATTAAGCTAGTTTTTGGGCGTTGGAATGATGAATCGAAATGTCGTATTGTTGATTCTATTATTGCTCAATATTTTCATTAGATTGGTGCATGCGAACAGTGGCGTTACAACAAATAAAAAATACTAAAAGATTTTCGAATTATTTTTTTTACCACGATTATTTTAAGTGCAATATGTTTTTTTTTTTTTTTTATTTTATAGAATACAACAGCATTACAATAAAGATTTATACAGATATACAGAGATAATTTTTATGTTGCCAATTATAGTATTCTAAATATATTAAGTACATACACATTTATTAACAATTATGAAAACAGGATGGGAAAGGAGAGAGGTAGGAAGGGGAGTGGGGGGAAGCATTGACCACTAGAAACTCATATTATGATTTGCCTCACGTGTCTCAATGTATGAAGAATAGTAAATTAAAATTAAGTTAAAGTTAATGTTAAAGGGGCACAATTAAAAAGTTAAAGATGTGCACAATAAAACAGAGCACAGATTAAACATCCGACAAATTCACAATTTTTTTTTTGAATACATAAAAACTTGAAGCAAACATATCCAACTCCGGAACGCTCAAACAATTTCTATTGTACCCAGTACAAGCTCTATTAATATAAGAATTTAGCATATAGTTAGTTTTAGAAGGTTCTACATATATAAAAGAGAGACTGGTTTCTATTTCTCCTAAGTGGACAGTGAAAACGGAGTGTGCTTAGAAGGGGTGCGCTGTCGATCAGACCGTTAATAATTTTATATAGAAAACAAATATCATGGATTGATCTGCGTGTCTCCAGTTGTTTTGTGGTGTTTAAGAGCTTGAGGATAGTTAGAGAAATGTAGTCTATTACGAAAATTTAATTGCTTTATATATTTTTTTTGAAGATTTTCTATTGCGTTAATATGTATTTCATAGTTTGGATTCCATACAACCGATCCAAATTCCAGTAAGCTTCTAATAAATGAATTAAATAATATACGCAGCGTGTCAGAGTTATGAAAAGGTTTCGTGTTTCGAAATATGAATCCGAGGGTTTTATATGCTTTAGTTGTTATGTATTCAATATGATTAGTGAAAGATAGTTTTTCGTCCAGTATTATACCTAAATCCCTGATTTCAGATTTATAGTTCAGTTCTTCATTATTGATTTTATATTTAAATAATATTTTATTACGGTTTCGAGAGTATGTTATGTAATTACATTTTTCCACATTTAAGAACAATTGATTTTCCGCACAATAACGTTGTAAACTATATAAATCATCTTGGAGCTCCAAACAATCTGACGGGCTTTTAATTTCTTTAAATATTTTAGCATCATCTGCGAACAACAGTATGTTGGAATGTTTAAGACAAGATTTTATATCGTTAATGTAAATTAAGAATAGCAGAGGCCCCAGATGAGAGCCCTGGGGTACTCCGGAAAAAATAGGTTTATAGTTAGAATTGTGACCGTGCAAAGCCACAGCCTGAGACCTGTTACTTATATATGAATTAAACCACCTAAAGAGATCTCCTCTAATCCCGATGTTCCAGACCTTATGTAGTAAAACTTTGTGATTTAATTTGTCGAATGCTTTAGAAAAGTCACTGTAAATTGTATCCACCTGTAATTTATCGTGTATTGCTCTAGTAACACTATGGGTAAACTCAAGCAAGTTTGTTTCTATAGATTTTTTAATCCGAAACCCATGTTGGTTTGAAATGATTAGAGGATTTAGAAGAGGTAGAATCTGGTCAATAATTATTTTTTCCAACAGTTTACTTAATATTGGAAGCTTTGATATAGGACGGTAATTTGTTATTTCATTTGGGTTACCACTTTTATGAATTGGGGTAATTATTGTTTTCTTCCATAATGTTTTGTTTAAACTATGAATCAAATGTATGCTAGCGAGACATGGATATGACAGAAGACGCATGAAAGTAGAGTTGTTAAAAACAAGTACATATACATCTTCTTACATTCCCTAAATTAAGCATAAATGCTTGTGCTTTAGGTGAACGAAATCGGTCGAGGCAGGATTCGAACACGCGACCAGAAAGTAGAGTTAATGCGGTTGAAATGAGGTCAGTAAGACGAACGTATAGTAAAACGATATGTGATAGAAAAAGGAATGAGAATATTAAACGATAATGTAGAATTGTGAAAGTGATATCGTAAATAAGATGAAAATAAATGCTCTTAGATGGTTTGGCCAAGATAAAGAATGAATGAAGGTCGTATTAAAAAAATAGGATATAAGCTGATAAAAGAAAAATGATAAGAAGAGGTCGGGAAAGAAATGTTGGCACGATCACATAAATGTAATGTTGAAGAACGGAAACGTTAGAAGTAAGAATAATAGAAGAGCGTGTATGAGACGATGTATGGACGCGAATCAAGGGCCTTAAGTTATAATTTTACGTCGTTTCAATCTATACAAGTATTCGAGAAAAGATTTGAAGCAACTTATAAGTATGTTTGTAATGTTCAACATAAAATTTTAAACGAATTTTTTAAACTGTGAAATCATTCCGAGTTGGAAAAAATTACGACTATTTTTACACTATGTATATTTGAAAGATAAAACGAAACAATTAATGAATAGTTTTATTATATAAAATGATATATTTTTTGTTACGTCACTGTTTACTTAATACAAGTATAACTATTTAATTCGTTTATCAATTTAACAACTTAATTATATTAATCTATCAATGACTATAGACAACAGACATAGATAAGCCCCGGTCTAATTATAATACCTACCTACCATAATGTAGGCACCAGATGTACCTAAATGTATATATGTGTATTGGATTAAACCACGGATTAAGATTAATTTATATGTATACATACATACTTCAACAACGAGTGTTTTGATTACAAAAAAAGGAAATAATTAAGTTTTTTTTACACTTGATTAAATTTTTAATATTTATTGCAATAACCACATAATTTTTGAGTTATTGAGCAACTATTTTCGGGAGGAACTGAGTTAAACTAAACAGTTCCGGCAGTATGTTCATGAAACAGTATGATTGAAATGACAACAGAGAGCTCCAGCTGCATTGGTTTGGGGAATCGATAAAGTACTTCGATATGAACCATTATTATAAGTAGACAAAACACAATACAGAGACTGCAAGACCATTGTGAAATGCAAGACTTGGATCATTGGTTTGTCACTACCTACTGGCAAATATAAAGACAGCTAGATGTAACAAAAACTAAAATTGCAGAGCGAAAATGAAAGGAATGCCTGAAATGATCTAGAAAAGCTATACAATATCGACAATGCTGTTAACGCAGATACAGATACAATATTTAACGGGCCCTGGGTAGATATGTAATAATTCTAAATATGGGACAATATCCAATAAAACAATAATATTGACCATAAATAATATGATATTATGGTTCGTTACAACTTGCGACACTAAACTAATGTACAAACACGACCCAGAAAGTCAACATTTGAATTTTATACTCCATTAAAATGGCGCCACAACTTAAAGTCTGTTGTATTATTTGTATGTGTGTAGGTAACTACTTATTTACGCAAATTGATAATGTTTAATATCTTTTTATTGGCACACTTGTTTAATGCACACAGCACAGAGACTCAAGTATATGATAATATATATATATATATATATATATATATATATATATATATATATATATATATATATATATATATATATATATATATATATATATATATATATATATATATATATATATATATATATATATATATATATATATATATATATATATATATATATATATATATATATACTGAACAGTATAGGTCCATATTGCGCATCCTTATCTGCTTTAATGGCTCACAGTTCTATCGAGGGTGATTCTCTTGTCATTGCAAGTTGTTATTTATCAGCATCTTAGTTGGCTATTGGCCATTCCAAGATTTTTTTGTGTCCGCTTCAAATATTTCAGAGATTTGATTAAGAAAGTTGGTGTCTTTTTAATTGAATCTGAGGTCATTTGCAGAAAGTCCAAAAATTTGGCTACTAATAATTTAATAGGTATAATATACTCTAGAAAGCCAAACAAATTTTGCTACTTGGTAAGTATCAAAACCGTCGGCTCTCGTAGCTCAGTGAGTTAGAAACTCAAGACACAGTTATCAGTGTATTTTCAATCTGGATTTGAGAGACGATAAACCTTATGGGCCTTACTTACTATTTAAAATACGAGTTTAATCTAACGCTAAGTCAGTTTTGGCCATACAAAAAACTGGGTAAGTATCAGCTTAAACACAAATTGCAAATAGTTAGTAAGACCATATACGTTTTCAAAACGTGGCGACTTGTTTTGGGTGCGTCTTAAAATAATATTTGGAATAGTTACTATGGAAATGAGAACTAAGAGGCATGGAGAGGAGAATGCTGGGTATTTCGTTAAGAGATAAAAAAAGTAACATGTGGACAAGAGAGAAAAATAAAATAATCGACGTTGTCCAAAGGGTTGCCAAGCAGAAGTGGAGATGGACAGGGCATGTTCCCCGAACCACAGACTCCAGATGGACTAAAAGTGCTGGAATAGCGACCTAGAACGGGCAAAAAAGTATTGGAAGGTCTCAAACATTGGACGAAGGAGGGCCGAAAAAGAAGAAGATATTAATTATATGTAAATTATATTAGTTGTCCGAGAAGCGATTTCGAAAATAATACAAATCTATGGATCCATCGCGATGTCAAAAATTTTCATACCTATAAGAACTTTCATATTTATGGTAAGTTTCGAAATCCGTATTTATTCATAAAAATTTGGCCAGCGATATTTAAAATGATTAAAAAGTAAAATATGTAATTTTTATGAAAAATAAATAAATATTTCTTTTATCTTTTGACTTGCGGAATGAAACTAATCACTTAACATAATAGTATGTTTTTAAATATATATTTAAGAGTCAAAAATGGACTTTTTATAATTAATCAATAAAATTAATAATTTATTTAAAAAGAAATATAATGCACACCGGCGGGCTTATTGCCTTTAGGCAATATCTTCCAACTAACCAGATTACAAAGTATGACAAAATTATACATGTAACATCAACAAAAGAAATTAAAGCGGAAAAACAAAAACACAATACACTAAGATACATATCAAATAAATGTACGATAGTGACAGAATGTGTATATTGCGTCGCTGGCGTATCTTGCTTGGGCCAACATAGTATTTTGCGGTACGATGATATATTATATGATCAAATTTTTAAACCCAAAGATGAATCTGAAAAAAAATTATTTTTGATAATATTGTCTTTCACATAATTTTTGAAATATAACAAACAAAAACACAATATTGTAATAAGACAAGATTTCTAAAATAATACGTGTATTTAATGTACTGATGCTTTGAATACATATAAAAATCTTCACTTCAGTGCAAAATAATCAAGTTTAAATAGTGTCTTCGTAGATTTTGATAGATGTAACTATTTAAAAAACAACTATCGTCTAGTCTTTTTTTTAGATTCTTAATAATAAGTCTTTTACAATCGTCAATATATCATCTATCATCATTGTTATTGTTCTCAAGTCTTTGTTGACTCAAGAACGCGCTCACACGTTGCACCATAAAAATATCAGTAGAGAAATTGACCGCTCCAAGAAGTGAATAAAATGTGTTTTCAGTCACACAGAAGCAGAAGCAGAAGCCGACACGACCCAGCCAATAGTACAAAATATAATAATTATATATGTAGGTATACACAGATACTAAAGAAACAGACGCCCTAGCGCCGGCGCCAAGAAAAGCAGACGGAATTGAGAAAAAGGCGTCAGTCTAGGCCAATTTTAGCAGTCTTTGGCCGCCATACCTATCCTATAAACCTATTTCTTACACTATTCACGAAAACAACAATTATTTTAATTATATATTAATTATTTTTAGTAAAACAACGGCAAGAACAATCAACATACGAAAATATAAAAACTGAAGAAATTCACAGTGGTCTGTTGTCTACATATAAAAAAAGACCAAGTAATTATACAATAATAAAAATCTATTGAGATTAAAAGAATAGTAACAATAGGCTTATTTTACATATTTCGTTTTTGCTAAAAATAATGAATATTTAAACGAGTGGGTTGTGGCCAACGCTGTACTCCTCACTATCAAGTCACTCCACAAAGTATTCAAATTTTGTATGGAAAATTTTCAACATTTTTATGAAATGAGTTTGTTCAATATTTTTTTTTCAATATTTTATTATGAAAACTTTTTAAATACAATTTTTGTGTGGAAAATTTTCATAAAATAAGTTTGTTGAATTATTTTCGATTTAAAATATTTTATATTGAAAAATTGATAATTTTTCAATGCCATTAAATGAAAGTGATGTGTCTTTTTATCAATTTAAAAATAAAAATTTCAAATTTTAAGTTCCCTGAGCTTGGGGTCACCTTGAAATATTTGACAGTTAAAAAAAATGAGAAGCACTATTCAGATATCCTTCAAAATCTAATGGGGTCTAAGTGAGTATTAGATATACAAATTTGCAAAATTTGAAAAGAATCGAATGAGTACTTTAGTCTATAATCGATAAAGTAAAATAAACACGCCGTACATAGCATATAGTACACACACACACACACAGATACATTGTGACGAAACTTTCAGAACACAATCTCAGCATGATACTAGTTAACTGCAATTAAAAATAGCCTTAGAAATTGCGAAATCATAACACCCCACTATGTATGTCCTCTTGGTGAGGAATAATAAATAGCTGGAAGAGTCCAGTAATCATTGTTCAACCTAGGTTTATTTATTATGTTTATATTTGTAAATCAACTAGTACAAACAATTGTGTCGAATTGAACAAAATATTTGGCATAAATACATAACATAACTTTGTCAAGAAAATCAACAAGGACTCGAGATATAATAATAATAATAAACACTTCCTTGCACCCTGCGCAAGTGGCGAAGATATCAACAGTCACTTCATATTAACATACTAATATTGTTTTATTACAACGAGTATTTTGTTTATCGACATATTGATGATATATTCATTATCTTTGGTATCCTATTCATAATATTGAAGTTATTGTTTACGACGATAAAATCATTAACCTGGTTTCATTGTCGAGTGTTGAAATTATATGTACATGTTATTATTTTGATATGCAAACTTCAACAAATTATCAAAATATTATAAACCATTGTTTTTCCTATCAACAGTGTGTTCATGTTTGTAAAACTGATCGCAATTGGAGGAAATTTATGAAGTGATGGAATTTCATTTATTCAATAATAACGTGTCGAACAATGCATCGAGTTTACATAAAGTTGGTATATCAATAATGGGATTGTAAATTTCTGATTTGTTTTTCACATTAATACCATCACGGCATGTCCCGACAATGTGGGATAATAGGTGCGAGTGTGTGAGTGTATCCCCACACATTAGTATCGTCTCACCTAAATAGGCGCTACATTCAGAATGTGTGGTGAACCTCTTTGCAGAATTATGTGAGATGTTATTGTTGCCAGTTGTATCTTTGATTAGTTGTATTTTGAAAGAGAATTTATTTCTCTTAACATATCGACAAAGTATTAAGCCAAGATACGCGAGATTTGTATGCAGGGTCTATATTTTTCACGGTTTTTTCAACTTTGAAGTAAAAAAACACCAACTTAGAGGCTTTGCAGCATACGTTTCATATATGGATTTACTAAGAATTTGGAGTAGAATATATAGTGTGTCTGTGTGTGTCCCTTATAACTTTTGATCAGCTCAATTCACAGAACCTAAAATTTCAGAATATATAGAAAGATACCTATAGGTCTACAAAACTTTTATACTCAGAATTTTGAATTAACAATCCAGAGAAGCAAGATTTTAGCCTGTTAATATTATGATTATTGAAATAAAGAAGCTTAAATCATAATATAAATAGGCAAAAATCCGGACTAAAAAAAAATCTACTGACTTCTATTTTATCTGTGGAATAATGACTTCTATCTGTTTCTGTGGTATCACCATGTCAGTTGACATTATTTATGATGACAATATACATTCAAAAAGAGGTTAATTTATAAAAATATCATTCAAAAATTTCCAATAAAAAATATTGACTCCATTGCTCAATTGTTGTTTAGATGAAAATATAACCTAAAAAGACACATGTATGATATATGACATTTGACATTTAAAACGCATGACGCTGCGTTCATATTGAAACTCCGCTCGAAAGCGTTCAGTTAGATTTGTGTGAAAAAAGCCCATAATCTACAACTTCACGTACATCCAACACCCGACGTCAAGTGTTCTATCTTAACACAGGCCAGTGGCCGCGAGGATGTATATTATGTAATTGTTACAAGGACACATTCATACATATAAGTTTTGCATTTACTTCCGTGAATATTTCACGGGTTTGCAAATAGTAATTATTGATTAAGCATATGATTTCATCTTTATTTAGCGAAACAAGCGTGCAAAATTTCACCTTTTAACAGGTGATTATAAATTTTGCGACCAACGGATGTGTCCAATAAAATGGCCACAAAAAAGTGCGCGTTTTATGAATCGAACTGACACCTTTTTATGTTCATAAAATAATAACTGCATCAACATATAACATAATAATATTCATAAGGCGCACAAATTTGTCGATAAGTTTGCTTATTGCAATATTTTTTTATGATTTACGAACTAATTAATTTTTTATGCATTCGCCCACAGATATATTTTTGCGCAAATTGGCGGGTTATTAAATGGCCGATATTCGATATTTTGTTATGGCAATAAAATATTTTAATATTTTTCTGACGATTGTTTAAAAATGATTATATCCGATTTCACCAAATATACTGCTTACGTGCGAAATTGATTGAGATCATCAAAAGCTAAAAAGGTGTAAAGGCATTCAGATTTATTTTAAGTGCGTTATCGTCCTTAAACATCTTTTAACGTTACGCAAATAATAAATTAAGGAGTTCATCGGTTGCTGAACTAATAAGAATGTCTGATTTATTAGGAATCCTTCATTATAAATATCAGCCTGTATTTTCCAGACATGCAGGACCATAGGTCTCTCTTCTGCAATACCATTCGTTCGGTCAAGTGCCATACCCATCATCTACATTGTCCAACAAATCCGATCATGTCGTCTATTCATCTGTATAGTGTGGAGTCTTATTACCTCACTGTCTCTTCTTTCTTCAGTAGACCTTTTGGTCTGTAACCTTTGTGTTTGAGATGACGAAGTCCAACTATTCTTCCATAACCTGGGTTGACGGCGACCAGAAGGGATTTGATTTACTGCTATGTATATCCGCAAATCTATCACTGTCCATTCTGGCTACGCTCTATGTTGATGATGTCCTCTATTCCAAATGTATTATTTCAACATTGAGAACATGAACTCGGAGAGTTTTTCCAGTGATTGACCTTGAAACCTTCATTTCCGTTTCTTATAGTTTCAACTTCAGTAATCTCTTCGTCCATCTAATGTCCTTGAAATGTGAGGAATCATTATTCTTCTTCTTCGTGCCATATCAGGTACCCCGACGTTGGAGATCACTACTGAGAAGGCATCTCTATCCGCCGTCGTACGGAACAATCCGCCGACGTCTCTGATGCCGGTCCACTCACGAATGTTGCAGAGTCATGACATATGACGTCTTCCTGTTCTGAGGCGTCCCTCCATTTTGCCCTTCATAATCACTTGGAGCAACCTGTACTTTTCACCTCGCAGAATTTGACCCAAAAATATGATATTTTTCATAGCTTAATTGTGTCACCCAGCTCGCGCTCGAAATTCGTTGTCCTGAGTACCTTCAAATTTGATACTTCATCGATCCAGGAAATTTCCAGGAGGAATCATTAATTCGTCCTAATTAAGAGTCAACACTTTCTTTTCCATTAGTTACAGTAGCATAAGGTAGCTGGGTTACTTTTTCGATGAATTCATTTTTGGCTACCGAAGTCATATTGGTTAAATTACAATTTATATAGTTTGAACCTCTAATGAGCTATATGATACAAACATACATACATCCTTCGTGGGTCAGTTGGTTAAATATTTGACTCCTGAGCCGATTTTTCTCGTTTCGATTCCCAGTGGTGATACAGTTTTAAATTGTGTTTTCAGTCTTGATCTATAAGACCATAAATATCATAATATATTATGGTTACATAGTACCTTCATCCTGAGATAGTTTCTTCTTCCTGAGAACTGAAGACAATTGGCCTGAAATGGAATGGTCGCTGTCATTAGTAAGATTGTTTTAAATATCCATACGAGCCACAAAGTTAACTCTTCTTCTTCTTTTAGCGTACCGTCTCTTCCACGAAGGATGGCGACTATCAGGTCTATCTCCTTTTTTCTGAACCACTGTATCAGGTCAGGCCATGAAACTCTTCGTCGTCTTGTTCCGCTTCTCCCTTGAATACTTCCCTGGATTACAAGCTGCAGGAGTTGGTATTTTTTTCTTTTCATTGTATGTCCAAAGTATTGCAACTTTTCAAGTCCTAATACAGTGATCTCGACTCAGAAAAGATTAATCATAATATCTGTTTCGATCCATATGTACATAGGTATATCTTTTCACTCAAATTATCAATTTCTTGGAATGCAAACATATGCTATTTTTTAATTCATAGACATAATCAGCGCTCGTCGATTTTGAACACGTCACTTTTAAGAATTTGAAAAATGTCTGAGTTGTCTGTATGGGAAGTGTGAATAAAATATTTAATAATCTTTTATGTCATTATCGTTAATCGCCTTAATAGGTTATTCACACCTGATTCGGTGACGATGATTTTCTATTAACTATAAATTGATGAACCGCTAATATGTAGAATTAGCTTTGTCTCGTCATCAAAATACCGAGGAGTGTATGCTTAAAATATGATGACAGACATTATGATTATGTACGTCTCGAAGAAATGAAAAGGATGAAGAAGTCTAAAAGCAAAAACCACTAACAGAGCTGATCCACAAAGCTGAAACGAAAATGATGACATGACGGGGGCGTGACTATGATGGACAGAGTGTGGAATTTCCATATCGAAGAAGCTTTGGCGTGATTTCGATCACCTATAAGTTGCTCGAGAGCAGATTGAGATGGTATGGATACGTCATTAGGGGACTAGAGGACGATACGAATAGCGATGGACATCAAAGAGCAGGCCGGAAGAGCAGGTAGACCGCCGACATCGTGGCACTCCACCATCAGAAGAGAGTTGCGGGAGGTAGACTTGTTCTCTTCAGAAGAAATAAGTCCAAAACCATAGTGATTTATTTTTTAACAGATTTTTAATTATCTCAATAGAGACGAAGTTGGAATATTTATTGTAGGAGAACCGGGAAATCAAGGCACCTACAGGGCTTACGACCTGTCATCGGCTGGTTTACGTGATCACTTTATGCGCTTGCGCAACGTTCACCAATTATGCCTTTTATCCAATGTTTGCGCATATGCAATAATAAAAATATTCGATTCATAGTGATTTACTTCTGATTAATTACAAATGATGAGTACTAATGGATTCCTTACAAGATAGGGAAGTATAGAAGTTCGATTCGATGAACACTGGCTTTATTCCATTTCTATTCTATTCTATGTATATTGTTTTACGACTATCCACTCTATGGTCTATGAGTGATCCTATTATTCAATTTCAATCTGCTTTGTTATTTAATCTCTTCATGGGGCTAAATCATCTTAAAGTTTATCTTATCATCATTATTAAGATACATTTTTTATTACAAATACCAAAAATTCCATTATTTTAAGCAAAATACAAATACATAAGATTGGTTTAATTGGTTGGTTGATACATTTAATATTTTCGTATTTTATTACAAATACGCTTATAGGGCTTCAAATCCGATTATTAAAATTAAAATTTGAGATTATTTTTATAAAAAATACAATGAGGACATTCTGAGAACAAGTATAAAATTCTATAATTCTCGATTTTCATAATTCTGGGCTGAGATCGTTATTTTTTCCCATTTAACTTAGAAAAATCCACAAAATAAGCAAATGCTTGGCGATAAGTGCATGTAATGTAGAGGCAGGGTTAGACCCCTGATTTTTTATATTGACCAATAATTACCGACCAAAATTACTAGAGAACTTATTTATTTTCCACTATTTACAAATTATGTATATTACAATAAAGTAAGCATATTTTTAAAAAGACTTATTATAAACAATTATAAACATCCTATGTACAATTGTTCCTATTTGGAAATTCACTTCATTACTAGACGAGTCTATTCTGAGGCAGAACTTTTTCAATTTGGCCTAAGGTAACATGTTTTTGAATGAAAAATAATCTGCTGTCGTTATTTCGTATATACACGATTTACAGCAAATTAAATTTGAACCAAATATTTTTATAATGCTTACAGAGTTGTTTGTTATTATATAAGTGAGGTAATAAAGAACTTTGAGCGGTATAGAGAAAAAGAAGAAGTGCACGGAAGCCGGCGTATTCAAATTAGGTTGAAGCAATATTGCACATAGTATCAGGCAACAATAACAAATTGAAAAGTATAATAAATAACTCCAAACGGTGATCACTCTGGACGTGTTAATGTCGCACCGGCGCCAGAAGAACACAAGAGTGTATTAATATGTATCTGCAGTACGTGATGCAAATACAAACATAAATGTTTTGTATTAGACAATCTCATGTGATCCTGGGCTGCGTTCAGATATAACGCTCGACGTCGAGTGACGGATGTACGAAGTAGCAGTTTATGGCGCTTTTCACACCAACCTCACTTAACGCTTTAGAACGGCGTTTCAATCTGGCGGCGGGGGGGGGGGGGCAAGTCTGGTCAACTGGCAGAATCAAAACCATCCATGTTCACCCATATTTTCATTTTATTTTATTTTTATATCACTTCTCGGGCAACTAACAGGTACTTTTTTACTCTCCACACTATGGAATAGGGGAGAGTCATGATTTCGCAAAATTTAAGCGTATTTTTTTTACATCAATTTCTCAATGGGTATCATGTAGAGAATGCACACTATGAGTTTCGTCGTGATGTGTTTGTGTGTATGGCGTATACGCTGTACGCCGTACGCCGTACGCCGTACGCCGTACGCCGTAGCATTTATCTTTTTTGTGTCCTCTCTACAGCCCAAACTATAAGTCTGATCGACTTCATATTAACATCATATGTGTAAAGTGCAAAGACCTAGAGCTGATTAGTTTTCCATAGACAACTTTTGATTTCTTCTCTATGAATTCATCATTTACGTTTTTTTTTTTTTGTGTCCTCTCTGCAGCCCAAACTATAAGTCCGATTGACTTCATATTGATATCACATGTGTTAAGTCCATAAACTTAGAGCTGATTAGTTTTCCATAGACAACGGTTCATTTTTTCCCAATGTTTCTTTATGATTTCATCTATTAAAACTGAAAAAATGCTCTCACGACCTGGAAATTAGAGATATTTTAATTTGGTTTCATTTATTTATACAACACCAAGAATCTTCATAAAATTGTATTCAAAGTTGGTCAATGTTAAAAGAAAAATATTCAACGGTTTCAAAAATTATATTTTATTTAATGGATATTTGTATGAAACTTATATGTAACAAGAGAATTTTTTTATATTTGGCAATGATCAGTTCATTGATTTCATATTGATAGAAGAATATTAATAGCTTGAACTTAGAACTGATTAGCTTTTCATAGATATCATATAATTTCTTCATATGATATCACGTGTAAACATTGTCAAAATGCTCTAACGCTCTTTGAAACAAAATTTATCTGCTTTTTTTAAAATATTTCATACAACATAAGCAGTCTTCACTATACTGCATTAATAGTTTGTCTATCTTAACATAAAAATATACTATCGGAAGAAAATTTATATTCCTGGTAGTAACATTTAGTATGAATAAAAATGTAATTAGATAAATTTCTATGTATGGAAACGTTTAGTAATTTGATTTCATGTTATAATGTAAAGAGCTTGAACATAGAACTGATTAGCTTTCCATAAATAACAAAAAAAATCTTCATATGATATCACCTGTCAAAATTTGGAAAATGCTCTCGCGTTCTTTAGAACAAAATTTATCTGCTTTTTTTAAAATATTTCATACAACATAAGCATTCTTCACTATACTGCATTAATAGTTTGTTTATCTTAACATAAAAATATACTATCGGAAGAAAATTTATATTCCTGATAGTAACATTTAGTATGAATAATAATGTAATTAGATAAATTTCTATGTATGGAAAAGTTCAGTAATTTGATTTCATGTTATAATGTAAAGAGCTTGAACATAGAACTGATTAGCTTTCCATAAATAACAAAAAAAATCTTCATATAATATCACGTGTCAAAATTTTGAAAATGCTCTCGCGTTCTTTAAAACAAAATTTATCTGCTTTTTTTAAAATATTTCATACAACATAAGCATTCTTCACTATACTGCATTAATATTTTGTTTATCTTAACATAAAAATATACTATCGGAAGAAAATTTATATTCCTGGTAGTAACATTTAGTATGAATAAAAATGTAATTAGATAAATTTCTATGTATGGAAAAGTTCAGTAATTTGATTTCATGTTATAATGTAAAGAGCTTGAACATAGAACTGATTAGCTTTCCATAAATAACAAAAAAAATCTTCATATGATATCACGTGTCAAAATTTTGAAAATGCTCTCGCGTTCTTTAAAACAAAATTTATCTGCTTTTTTTAAAATATTTCATACAACATAAGCATTCTTCACTATACTGCATTAATATTTTGTTTATCTTAACATAAAAATATACTATCGGAAGAAAATTTATATTCCTGGTAGTAACATTTAGTATGAATAAAAATGTAATTAGATAAATTTCTATGTATGGAAACGTGTAGTAATTTGATTTCATGATATAATGTAAAGAGCTTGAACAACGAACTGATTAGCTTTCCATAAATAACAAAAAAATTCTTCATATGATATCACCTGTCAAAATTTGAAAAATGCTCTCGCGTTCTTTAAAACAAAATTTATCTGCTTTTTTTAAAATATTTCATACAACGTAAGCATTCTTCACTATACTGCATTAATAGTTTGTCTATCTTAACATAAAAATATACTATCGGAAGAAAATTTATATTCCTGGTAGTAACATTTAGTATGAATAAAAATGTAATTAGATAAATTTCTATGTATGGAAAAGTTCAGTAATTTGATTTCATGTTATAATGTAAAGAGCTTGAACATAGAACTGATTAGCTTTCCATAAATAACAAAAAAAAATCTTCATATGATATCACCTGTCAAAATTTGGAAAATGCTCTCGCGTTCTTTAGAACAAAATTTATCTGCTTTTTTTAAAATATTTTATACAACATAAGCATTCTACACCATACTGCATTAAAAGTTTGTCTATCTTATCATAAAAATATACTATCGGAAGAAAATTTATATTCCTGATAGTAACATTTAGTATGAATAATAATGTAATTAGATAAATTTCTATGTATGGAAAAGTTCAGTAATTTGATTTCATGTTATAATGTAAAGAGCTTGAACGTAGAACTGATTAGTTTTCCATAAATAACAAAAAAAATCTTCATATAATATCACGTGTCAAAATTTTGAAAATGCTCTCGCGTTCTTTAAAACAAAATTTAACTGCTTTTTTTAAAATATTTCATACAACATAAGCATTCTTCACTATACTGCATTAATAGTTTGTTTATCTTAACATAAAAATATACTATCGGAAGAAAATTTATATTCCTGATAGTAACATTTAGTATGAATAAAAATGTAATTAGATAAATTTCTATGTATGGAAACGTGTAGTAATTTGATTTCATGATATAATGTAAAGAGCTTGAACATAGAACTGATTAGCTTTCCATAAATAACAAAAAAATTCTTCATATGATATCACCTGTCAAAATTTGAAAAATGCTCTCGCGTTCTTTAAAACAAAATTTATCTGCTTTTTTTAAAATATTTCATACAACATAAGCATTCTTCACTATACTGCATTAATAGTTTGTCTATCTTAACATAAAAATATACTATCGGAAGAAAATTTATATTCCTGGTAGTAACATTTAGTATGAATAAAAATGTAATTAGATAAATTTCTATGTATGGAAAAGTTCAGTAATTTGATTTCATGTTATAATGTTAAGAGCTTGAACATAGAACTGATTAGCTTTCCATAAATAACAAAAAATTTCTTCATATGATATCACCTGTCAAAATTTGGAAAATGCTTTCGCGTCCTTTAAAACAAAATTTATCTGCTTTTATTAAAATATTTCATACAACATAAGCATTCTACACCATACTGCAATAATAGTTTGTCTATCTTAACATAAAAATATACTGTCGATAGAAATTTATTTTCCTGGTAGTAAAATTTAGTATGAATAAAAATGTATATAATAAGATAAATTTCTTATGTATGGAAAAGTTCAGTAATTTGATTTCATGTTATAATGTAAAGAGCTTGAACATCGAACTGATTAGCTTTTCATAAATAACAAAAATTTCTTCATATGATATTACGTGTCAAAATTGTCAAAATGCTCTAACGTCCTTTAAAACAAAATTTATCTGCTTTTATTAAAATATTTCATACAACATTAGAATTCTTCACCATACTGCATTAATAGTTTGTCTATCTTAACATGAAAATATACTATCGTTAGAAAATTTATATTCTTGGTAGTAAAATTTAGAATGAATAAAATATTTCATTGTCAATATTTGTGGTGTGGAGAGTTTAGTGTTGGCCACAACCCACTCGTTTTATTAAGTATACATAATATAAACAGACACATAAATTATTACAAAAATTTAAATTATTACAGTTTTTTTTTTCAATAGGCACTGTCCCAATAAAGTTTAAAAACTTGTGCTTGGGACAGTCACAAATTAATTTAACAATTTAAGAGTTCTATCTTAAGATGTTATAGAACTCCATAAGATAATAATTATATCCATGATATGGGTAAACATGGTATGTTTTGATTCCGCCTGTTGACAAGACTTGCCCCCCTGAACGTAGTTTGGGGTGTTTTACATGTCAAATGTCATTTACCATGATAATAATGATAGTAAATAATTTATATAGCGCCGTTTAATGATTCAAGATCATTCTTATGTTGCTCTACGAAACAAAGCTGTTTCAGTCCTTTCAGAGAAAATGCTCTTTCTTTGTACATTGCGGACATCTGGAGGCAATATATTCTACTTTATAGGACCACTCACACTAAAGCGTCGATCATAGTAAGCCGCTTAGTTGGCTCTGTCCAACTCCTTTAGGGAGTTGTTACTATGTGATCCAGAAGACCTGAGTGTGAGTTATATTTTCATCGAAAGACAAAATTGGGTATTACTGGGCAGTGGCGTAGACAATGATCACTGACCTTTTATAGGAAACTTTTGAATGATATTTTTCTTTAATTTACCTCTTTTTTTTAATGCATATTGTCATAAGATATGAAACTTCAACTGACATAACAGACACCACAGAAAAAATTGAAGGAATCTTACCACAGATAAAATTGAAGTCGACAGATATTATAACTGTCAGAGCGATTTTTACCCGACGATTTTACAGAACGTTTGGAGCGTACACTTGACAGAGTGTCTTTAGAGCGTCTGTTTCCAGTCATTCAGAACGGCTCAGAGGGTCACTAAGTGCACTCAACGTTCATTCTGAACGCACTCCTGATACATTATAGACAAACAGCAGAGATGCAAGTTAAGAAAATAATTATTAGATTTCAACTATTTACCTGGCCAGTTAGAAATTTTCAGAATTTGTATATTTCCGAAGACAATGCGTATTTAAATTGCTTGATTCATTTGATGAAATTGAACAATTTAGTATTACATACAAAGTAAACTAAGCTATGCATTTCCGGCTGAGCGTTAATAAAATTTGAATTTTATTCAGTTAGATACAACAATAATGTTTTGATGTTTTTACATGTTTTTAATGTAAAAACAGTTAAAATCATAATAATATACATTTCAAAACATGATTTAACTTTCAAATTAATTATGCTAGCGAAAAATCGATTACAAATTTAACACGTGAAGAAAAAATTGAAAAGGGTGTAGGTACCTACTCGAAATATTTTTCGATTTTTTACTTGTTTAATGAATAAGTCCTAGATTGAAACATGCGAATAATATAAGAGCATAAATTCTCGTACATTCTTGATAATAAATATTTATTATCCAATTGTCGATTTGTTCAAGGGAACATTGTTCTCTTAACATACTGACAAAGTATCAAGCCAGGATACGCGAGATTTTTATATTTTTGGTCTATATTTTTCACGGTTTTTCTAAATTTGAAATAAAAAAACACCAACTTAGGGGCTTCGCAACATATATGTTCTATTTACGGATTTACTCAGAATTCGGAGTAGAACATTTAATGTGTGTCTGTGTGTGCCCCCCCCCCCCTTATAACTTTTGATCCGTTCATGAACGAATCGACAGTTGGATAAGTTGAGATGGGTCTATGGCAGAGCGGTTATCGCGCTGGGCTAGTAATCCAGTGGTCGCGAGTTCGAATCCTGTCTCGACCGATTTCGTTCACCTATAGCACAAGCATTCATGCTTATTTTAGGGAACGTAGGAAGATGTATATTATGTACTTATTTAACAAGGACATATTAATTTTTATAAAAAAAGGTAAATACATAAATCTCATCTACACATACACATCCGCGCACCAACACGAAATCACACATTTTTTTACTGTTTTATTATGATATAAGTTTTGATATTTGATAAATGAAAATGCTAAGATGGGTCGGCAGTCGGCAGTGTTACATTACAAGAACTGATAAAATCAGGTACACCTATATTTGAGGATGTTTCAAAGTGGCACCGACAGCGGACAAACTAAAATATCATGTTATGCGTTGGGATGAAAATCACGTCGTTGATAAAGCCTTGACATACCATCCATTCAGCGTGGAAGGAGCCGTCTACCGACAAATTGGTGATCTAGCATTCAAAAGGAACTTCAGGGTGACAGCATAGATACCTTGAAGACCCAGGACCTAGTGTCCAGGCGATTAAGTACCAAGAAGGCCGAACCCGACTAAAGCTCACTTTAGACGGACGATGTCATCAACGCGGTCCGGTTTTCAACGCTTATAACAGCATACAAAACACATAATTATTCCAAATATCGCTTTAAACGAGTATTATTTTCTCCTTTATATGCAACCCCTATTGTTGCCATTAGGAAAAAAATAAGTATGCCATTTATATGAATAATTGCAACATTTTATCTTTCGCTTGTTCCGCGTTTCGTTCAACAGTGTTATATTTTTTTCTCGTTTTTTTCGTTTGTGTTTGCATTTTGATTACCCGGCATTTTGTTTGAATTGGACACGATTTAATTTTTTTTGGACCCTCATTTTTTTTGTTTTTATATTAAAACATTGCTCTCTGGTCGAGAGATGATAAACGAAAATTCCGCGAACGTCAAAGTCAACACAACACAAACGGCAGCCATGTTGACTCGTCGGCAACGAATAATTGGATAGCCTAGTCTTCACACCATTTTTGTAAAACATAACCTATAAAAGTTTGGTAAAAATCCCGAATAATTTTACAGATTTCTGTTTTACGTAAAACGACACAAAACGCGTTGAAAAATTGAACATGTTCTATTATTTAAGACGGGATAAGGGCAAAAAGAAGATGAAGAGTTTTTGATATTTGGGTATATCTATAATGCAGTTTTTGTTTCTATATAATTATATGCATGTACTGTGTACTGTCGTTTTATAATAAAATTAAAAAAAAATACTTATTCGATGTGTAATCAATGTTTTAATTGAAATTGTTACCAAAAAATTCATTATCTGATGATTGCAACATTTCATTGATATTTTATATCATACTCGGATGATTGAGAATGAAAATGCTGAATAAAAGAAATTTTTTGATTAATGATAGTTTTACTTGGAAATATTTTAGTCATATTCTTGTTGCTAACATTCCTGATCAGGTGAAAACTAGCGAATCACGTATCATGACTAATAAGGCATTGGACAAAATTATTAGCTTGTCATTTTGTCTGCAGACCATCTGTAAATATTATTCCAAAAAATTATTTTTGGAATATCAGTATTTTAAGTCATCACGAAAAATATGATAATTCTTCTGGTAAACAAGGACTTGAGTTAAAAAAATATATTTTTGTAATGAAGTATGTCAGTTTAATTATATGCATATAAATTTGAATGCTTTAACACTAAAGTAGGTACGGTAGGTACATCAATTAAAATCTACGCCATACACCTACAAACATCACACTGGAAAACTTTATTTGACTTGTTTATTTATTTATTTATTTATTACATACACGGCCTCTTGGCCATTATAAAAATATGGTAAAAATAAAACAAAACTCGTATTAAACAAAAGAAAAACAACACAATAATTCACAAAAATACAAAATCTATCAAACAATTCGAAATATTCATAATATGTCCCACTCCGATTCGTCCAAATTTATCCGTCTGAATTTTAGTATATGAGAAATGTCAAAAAGTTTACTGCATTTATACGGAACTCATACATAAAATGTTAAATAAAACTCACTCATTTGAATATAAAAAAATATACATTATTTCTGTGCAACGATCTTCCGAATTCTGTTTCCACCTTTTTAAAACCTGAATCTTTTTAAGATCCGAATTCATATTTTCCTGAGCAGATAGCAAACCTTCCCCAACCTTTCGCAGTGCGCTTCATCTGAAGAGTACAATGTACCCAAATCCTTGTAGCTGGTGTCCCCATGTTAAAATCAATCCTTCACCATTTTCAGCAATTGATTACTTTAATTAAAAAAAATCATGATTGTAATTATTTTCTGCATTAAACCAATGCTAGTTATATATGGAAACAACGAAATATATAGCAATATGTACGATAGATGGGTCGATGGCAGAGCGGTTAGCGCGCTGGGCTAGTAATCCAGTGGTCGCGAGTTCGAATCCTGCCTCAATCAATTTCGTTCACCTATAGCACCAGCATTTATGCTTATTTTAGGGAACGTAGGAAGATGTATATGTACTTGTTTAACAAGGACATATTCATTTAAAAAAAGGTTTTTTAATTTATTATTTATTGTAAATACCTACCTATGATTGTCTTTATGATCCTTGCTTTCATCTACAATGTCGCATTCTCCATCTCTATTGAGATATTTAAAATAAATAAAACAATAAAAAAAACTATCGTACATACATCTACTTATATTTTTCATTGTTCCCATAAATAAATAGAGTATTTTAAAAATGTTTTTTTTGCGCACAAGCATTTTTTTAGAGGACGTATGATTATTTATAATGTTGAATGGGTCGGTGGCAGACTGGGAATCGTACTGGATCAATTATCTAGTGATGGCGGGTTCGAAACCCATCATAGCTGCCTCGACCCATTTTGTTTATGTTCGATCAATGTATGAATATATTATGTATTTTTCACGGCAGGCTTTTCTAAACGGAAATTTCTTCCAATCAACCAGAGTTAATATTAAATATACAATACATTAAAAAACTAAGACAAATAAGATTGAATATATGAACAGCATGGCTACTCATGAAGTTGATTTAAATAAGATTAAGATCAGCTTCAGACCTAAGCAATCTTTGAGGTCAAAATCAATTTGATAAAAAAAAATTATTTATACAAAAATCAATGAAAATTTCATACTAAAACTTTGATCTTAACAAATTTTAGAGATTATGATCGAGTACCTACTGATTTATACATTTATAAAATTAAGGAAATATAAGAACGTATTAACAGCTAGTACCCCCTGTAGGTACATAGCAATTATTATAGGAACACAAAAGGAAGATGAGAGTAAGAAGAAATCACTCAGGCATAAACAGATAGATATTTTACGACTTTACATCACAATAGTACAATTTAAATTTATTGTTAATTTCACTAGGATAATCTGTGTCGAGGTGTTTAAATGTACAAGTACCAGAGTATTATCAGTTATGCAATTAGTGCCTGGGGTGGTGCTGCGCGTACATTACTGGATCCACTAATTAAATCACAAAAATTTGTGGTAAGAGTTATCAACAAAAAGGAAATCCTTTTAGGTATTGTTCTGAAGAACTTTTTAAGCAATTCAAAGTATTGGATGTGAGGCAGCTTTATACCAGATCAATATTAATTATATTTCTAAAAAACAAACCTCCTCAAAAATACTCCATCTTGAATAACACACGAGGTAAAATATCGGGTAACTACTTGGTGCCAAAAATGAATACTAAATTTGGGCAAAGATTTTTTGTATTTACTGCACCTCGAATTTATAATAAACTGCCATCGGACCTTAAAGGGTTAACTCAATTCAAAGCCCGTGGTACCAAGTGGCTACTCGATGTGGGTAGAACCCAAAATGAAAGTAACGTTGCAACAATAATTTCTTAACTAATTATTTTTTGTTGTCTGTTTATATTGTGTTTATTTTTATTTATTTCACTTTTAAAACTGTATTTTTTAATTTAAAATTATGTAAGTATTCCTAATGTTTATTTTTATAGCTTTCTTATTCTTTTGTTTTTTACTGTAATGTAATAATTTCACAAATGTACAGGTGGCTGCTTCAGAACAGATTTATTCTAGTGAGGCGGCTATCTTATATTAAAATAATGTATATGTTTATATGATCATAAATAAATAAATAAAAAAATAAAATATAAATGGGTAATGGCAGAGCGCGGTGAGTTAGTAATCCAGTGGTCATGAAGTGGTCGAATCATGCCACGACCGATTTCGTTCACATATAGCAGAAGCATTACTGTTTAGTTTAGGGAATGTATGAGGATGTATATGTTCTTGGTACAATGAAATATTAATTAAAAAAAATATATATATTAATACACTAAAAGTACATAATAGAATTATATAGCAACAATCGCATGAATGTCGTAATAACTATTAATATGTTGAAGACCACTGGTTCAAAGTTTCCTGAATATTAATGGGGATTGTTATAAAAACCGTTTAACGCCAAAATCGTTAAGATATCGTGATTCGATTACGAACGCCTATAATTGGCCGAATTACTCTGCCGGCCGATACCAATCGGAGCGATTAAAAAATCGTTAAAATTAAACATAATAGCGAACATCTGCCTCCAATACAAATATGGTAAATTCACCGATTTTACGATTATTTTATTTATTTTTATACGTATCGATCGATTACTTAAATTAATAATACTATATTGTACATAAAAGTTTGCGATCATTTGGACAAATATCATTTTTTGATGTCATTTTGAGATTCGAGATTCGATTATGTATATGACGTCATTAAAGATACTTATTTCTATGCCTAGAATAGTTTTAAAAGCAATCGATTTTTTATCGCACAGGTAATCGATATTTCGTTAGTGTAAAACAGAATTTTAATTGATTGGGATTCGATTATTTGAATGTTACGTAATTTTACGTTACTAGATTATGCATCTTATATTCTATATTTTATATGGACTATTTGATAATATTTTTTTAAATAAGTAGGTACTATTAAAAATATGTTTTTTTTTATTTTTTCGACATTGACGAAATACATTTGTGAAATAAAAACATAAACACTGTTTAACTTCTATATTAAATGAAATGATTTATTTCAATTATTTACAAATTTTAATGATAAGACAAAATAAAATAAATATATTTAAAAAAATTATAATGAACTTACTGTGTACATTTTATTATCTTTATTTTTTTTATTATTACACAAAATAAATATTACACATATAAGCTGACTAATAACGCCCCACTAGGCAAAAGCCTGTTCTGGGACTGTTATTTTAGGCAGTTGGGTATTTTTATTCAGCTGTAATTTATAAATGAATGTTATAAATGAAGAGTAAACAGAAAATTTACAAAAAAAAAACTGATACTTACATATATAAAGGAAGAAAAAATTATAAATAAAGACTTTTTTTCTGTAAAAGATCTTAATTATTAGATTTATTAATAATTATTTTTTTACAAAAGCGCAACATAGGTATTCAGGCACCGGCTTAAAATAGTGCTTCCACAATTTTCAATTATAATCGTGTTCGGGTGGTTCCATAATCGAAAATACAACAGGTTAAATAACATCTCACATTGTTCAGCAATGAGGTTCACCCGAATTCTGAATGTAGTGCCTTTTTAGGTGACACGAAACTGGTGTGTGTAACAAGGAAGCACGTGACGAGATAATACATACCCGCGCACCTGCCGCTAGTTACTCCATATTGCGGGATATGAAAGAACAGCTAAGGTAATTAATCCTTCATTTAATCCTTCCCCCATCCTTTTTCCTTTTTATTTACCTCTTCCCTATATTTACCGTCACCGGCAAACATGCAATAATTTTTTAATAACATTTTAATTTATTAATAATATTTTTATTTATTTTGATTATGTGCTTGTATATTATGATTGTCATCTGTGGACAGATGTAATTGGTCTGTTTTTTATTTATTTTATATTGTATTCCTTTTGCATATTTCAAAAGACTAAGGAGTATTAGTCCCTTAAATAAATAAATAAGGTATGGTCTGCGCTTGACTCTTTGTGGGATAAAAACTCTGTAAAATATTGATGTTGCGCCTGGTATCAGGCAATGTGTATAGCGGAGGACGAGATCATACGAATGATGATTCGGGAATATTCGGGATTGAATATAAAGGTCGGTCGGGGTTTTGTTGAGGGCTTTTTGCATGGATAAACGATAGTGAAGTGGAAACGATGATGTGAAGTGGAAGAAACAAAGTTTTTTGTTACAAAATTTTTATTTACTTAATAATTAAACGATAGTGCTCTCACGTTGTGGTTCATTCATATATAACTTTATAATTATACTTCTCTCTGTTAATATAAATACTGTTCATTGTAATAAACTGTGTAAAGTGAAAACGCGTGTATTCATTTAATATAATCGGAGTATCTAAAATTACCAGATACAAAAAACTCAATGTAAAATTTTTCAGAAAAAATAAAAACAATTCCTTATTGCGGTCCTGTTTGACGTCAAAGAACGTGCGGCGCCTGTGTGATTGCATAATAATTTGTTATTTGAATATAATATAAACAAAATGTAAAATTTGGCGCGTAGTGGAATGTTTAGGTATTGCACGCTATACGCTGCCAATATATTTATAACACCCTATAAAGTAAGTAGGTGAGTGTTTACTGCTAAGAACGCACCACTCAATACAGGAACATCGCAACTAACGCGTTCGTTGCTCCGATGTCACTAGAGGCACTCCCTACCATATCAGACGGTTTAATAAAATCCATTGTTCAATATATGAATTACATATTTTTATACTCCTCAATAATCCAAGGGGATATAGTGGGGAGTTATGATTGTTATGAATTCGCAATTTTTAAGGCCATTTTTTTATTGCAGATTATCAAATGATATCATGCTCAGATTGTATTCTGATCGAATCAAAACCTTTATGATTACCCCATAGAATAATTAAAAAAAACTATAGAATACTCATTCCCATACAATACCTCGCTGAAAAAGTGAAGCCGTTTTATTGGCCGGCTCGTGTCAATATATGTATGACTCTGCTGGTAAACATTGTTCGTATAGTACCTACTACTCGTTATGACTGCGTAAATAATTTTGCAAGCAGTTAAAAAATTCCCTATTTGGAGAACGTATCACGCAGTCGGCCAATTGATTACTGAATGCTCGTAGCAAAATGATGACCAAGTTAGTCAACATAAAGCAGTCTCGTTTACTGCAGGCTAAAGAGTATTCTATACTATTATTAATTATTATTCTATGAATTACCCATATCATGGACATAATTATTATCTTATGTAGTTCTATAATACCTTAAGGTTTTATAAACTCCCTAAGATAATTATATCCATGATATGGGAAAACATGGATGGTTTTGATACCGCCGGTTGACCAGACCAGGGGGACAAGTCTGGTCAACAGGCCGAATCAAAACAATCCATGTTTACCCATATCATGGATATAATTTTCTTATGGAGTTCTATAATATCTTGTGTATCTTGTGCTGTGTACCTACATACTATGTGCGAAATACGGCGTGTTTATTCTACTTTATCGATTAAAGACTAAAGTTATCATTCGATTCTTATCAAATTTTGCAAATTTGTATATCTAATACTCGCTTAGACCCCATTAGATTTTGAAGGATATCTGAATAGTGCTTCTTAATTTTATTAAACTGCCAAATATTTCAATGTGACCTTAAGCTCAGGAAACTTGATATTATTATATTCAAATTAGTAAAAAGGCACATCACTTTCATAAAATGGAATTGAAGAATTATTCATAATGAAATATTTAAAACAAAAAAAAAATTATCAAACTCATTTCAAGGAAATGCTGAAAAATTTCCATACAAAAATTAAATGTTTCGTGGAGTGACTTGGTAGGGAGGAGTATAACGTTGGCCCCAACCCATTTGTTTTAACATGCATTCATATTTCATATAATCACTGAAGTCAGCGATCTACAAATTGTGGGTCATGGACGAGACATCACTATAGATATACAAATTGTGGGTCATGGACGAGACATCACTATAGATATACAAATTGTGGGTCATGGACGAGACATCACTATAGATATACAAATTGTGGGTCATGGACGAGACATCACTATAGATATACAAATTGTGGGTCATGGACGAGACATCACTATAGATATACAAATTGTGGGTCATGGACGAGACATCACTATAGATATACAAATTGTGGGTCATGGACGAGACATCACTATAGATATACAAATTGTGGGTCATGGACGAGACATCACTATAGATATACAAATTGTGGGTCATGGACGAGACATCACTATAGATATACAAATTGTGGGTCATGGACGAGACATCACTATAGATATACAAATTGTGGGTCATGGACGAGACATCACTATAGATATACAAATTGTGGGTCATGGACGAGACATCACTATAGATATACAAATTGTGGGTCATGGACGAGACATCACTATAGATATACAAATTGTGGGTCATGGACGAGACATCACTATAGATATACAAATTGTGGGTCATGGACGAGACATCACTATAGATATACAAATTGTGGGTCATGGACGAGACATCACTATAGATATACAAATTGTGGGTCATGGACGAGACATCACTATAGATATACAAATTGTGGGTCATGGACGAGACATCACTATAGATATACAAATTGTGGGTCATGGACGAGACATCACTATAGATATACAAATTGTGGGTCATGGACGAGACATCACTATAGATATACAAATTGTGGGTCATGGACGAGACATCACTATAGATATACAAATTGTGGGTCATGGACGAGACATCACTATAGATATACAAATTGTGGGTCATGGACGAGACATCACTATAGATATACAAATTGTGGGTCATGGACGAGACATCACTATAGATATACAAATTGTGGGTCATGGACGAGACATCACTATAGATATACAAATTGTGGGTCATGGACGAGACATCACTATAGATATACAAATTGTGGGTCATGGACGAGACATCACTATAGATATACAAATTGTGGGTCATGGACGAGACATCACTATAGATATACAAATTGTGGGTCATGGACGAGACATCACTATAGATATACAAATTGTGGGTCATGGACGAGACATCACTATAGATATACAAATTGTGGGTCATGGACGAGACATCACTATAGATATACAAATTGTGGGTCATGGACGAGACATCACTATAGATATACAAATTGTGGGTCATGGACGAGACATCACTATAGATATACAAATTGTGGGTCATGGACGAGACATCACTATAGATATACAAATTGTGGGTCATGGACGAGACATCACTATAGATATACAAATTGTGGGTCATGGACGAGACATCACTATAGATATACAAATTGTGGGTCATGGACGAGACATCACTATAGATATACAAATTGTGGGTCATGGACGAGACATCACTATAGATATACAAATTGTGGGTCATGGACGAGACATCACTATAGATATACAAATTGTGGGTCATGGACGAGACATCACTATAGATATACAAATTGTGGGTCATGGACGAGACATCACTATAGATATACAAATTGTGGGTCATGGACGAGACATCACTATAGATATACAAATTGTGGGTCATGGACGAGACATCACTATAGATATACAAATTGTGGGTCATGGACGAGACATCACTATAGATATACAAATTGTGGGTCATGGACGAGACATCACTATAGATATACAAATTGTGGGTCATGGACGAGACATCACTATAGATATACAAATTGTGGGTCATGGACGAGACATCACTATAGATATACAAATTGTGGGTCATGGACGAGACATCACTATAGATATACAAATTGTGGGTCATGGACGAGACATCACTATAGATATACAAATTGTGGGTCATGGACGAGACATCACTATAGATATACAAATTGTGGGTCATGGACGAGACATCACTATAGATATACAAATTGTGGGTCATGGACGAGACATCACTATAGATATACAAATTGTGGGTCATGGACGAGACATCACTATAGATATACAAATTGTGGGTCATGGACGAGACATCACTATAGATATACAAATTGTGGGTCATGGACGAGACATCACTATAGATATACAAATTGTGGGTCATGGACGAGACATCACTATAGATATACAAATTGTGGGTCATGGACGAGACATCACTATAGATATACAAATTGTGGGTCATGGACGAGACATCACTATAGATATACAAATTGTGGGTCATGGACGAGACATCACTATAGATATACAAATTGTGGGTCATGGACGAGACATCACTATAGATATACAAATTGTGGGTCATGGACGAGACATCACTATAGATATACAAATTGTGGGTCATGGACGAGACATCACTATAGATATACAAATTGTGGGTCATGGACGAGACATCACTATAGATATACAAATTGTGGGTCATGGACGAGACATCACTATAGATATACAAATTGTGGGTCATGGACGAGACATCACTATAGATATACAAATTGTGGGTCATGGACGAGACATCACTATAGATATACAAATTGTGGGTCATGGACGAGACATCACTATAGATATACAAATTGTGGGTCATGGACGAGACATCACTATAGATATACAAATTGTGGGTCATGGACGAGACATCACTATAGATATACAAATTTGTCCAAAGATTTAGAGCAAAAATAATGCAGAAAGACAAATTTGTTGTTTGAGAACAAGATACTACAAAATGAAAAAATCATCCATTCATACCATCACGGCATATCCCTCAATATGGGGTAACCGGCGACATAATATGTGGGGTGTGAATTTCCTTATGAACGGAAGCATGACACATGAATGTGTCACCACACACCAGTCACGTCTTACCCCAAAAGGCAATGTTCAGAATAAGTGGTGAATCTCATTGTTGAACTCTGTATGATGTTATTTTGCTTATTGAGTGTTTTTATTTCAACTCATTTCGGAGACGTAACCGCTCCTTTGTCCGGCCAGACTTATAGTAAACTTAATGTGCGTATGAAACGTGAGCATAAAACTATGGAATATAAAGTGGATCAATATTTATTAATTTTAATTATATTAAAAAAATATCTTTTTTTTTTAACTATTCATATTTCTTTAGTTTGATTGTAGTGAATATATAGCATCCCGTTCTTGCATTTACAGTATATTGTCTGTATTCTTTATAAAATCTGTAATTAGTATGCAATTTAAAATGAAACCTTAAAATAAACATACAATTCAGACAGAATGTAAGTACCTACCTAGTTAATTGCTATTTATTTAATTCAAAATCATAGTTATTTTATAAATTAAAACTTACTTTACTAATATAATATTTCATAATTTCAAACAGATGCGAACGAGGTGCATCTCAACAAACTCGAACATCTTCAAAATGTTTGTATCCGTTTCATCTTTGGACTTAAAAAAATCGATCACAATTCCTCTAACCGTAATCTTCTCCATTGGCCTAAGATACGACAACGACGAAATATACATATTTTGTCACTTCTATACAATACGCCCTTTAACCTTAATTCACCGCAGTACATTAAAACCAAATTCACCTTTTTATCTAATCACGGCCTATCGCTTCGATCTGCTGCACGTACTACATTAACTATCTCCGTTAACAACACTGAATTTTTCAGCTCTTCCTTTGAAGTACGTTCAGCAAGACTCTGGAATAATTTGAGTCCTGATATAACTTTGTCAAACTCGCTTTCCATTTTCAAGAAAAGATTAAAACAGGGATATCTCTCCGAAAATATCTGATCCCTCTCCTTTTCCTTCCTTTCTTTTGCTTTTTATTTTATAATATTTGACGACCGCCGTGGCACAGTTGGTAAGCCGTTCGGTTTCTATGCGGGCGTCCTGGGTTCGATTCCCAGCAGAGGAGAAATTTATTTAAATTTATTTCTCACGCTAATATTGCTTCTCTGGGCTTGAAACACTGGTTAGTTGGAAGATATTGCCATACGACAATAAACTCGCCACTTGCGCAGGGTGCAAGGAAGTGTTCATTATTATTTACTTATCCCTAAACACCTGATCTCGATTTCCTATTCTTGTTCTTCCCCAATCCTTATTTTTTTGCTATGATGTATATTTTCTTTGTTCTTTTTTAGCTTTCATTTTTTGTCATGTACATTTATAATTCTGTCACTCTGTAATCAGGTTGGTTGGAAGAAATTGCCTAATGGCAATAAGCCCTCCAGTATGCATTATATTTGTTTATATTATGTATAAAAAGTAAATAAATTAATAATATTTCGCGAAACGGTCGTTCTGTGTGATTTTACTTTAAAAATGAATTCTACAATGAAAACGTCGTAAGTTCATTTATCGTCGTGAATCATTGGTTGGGGAGGAGCATATGACAATATTTTAAACCAAGTTAGAGTTGTACAAAAATTAATCATAAAGGTTATACTTAAGAAAACATGCACTTTCCCCACTACAACACTATTTGACATATTCAAAGTACCCAAAGTAGATAATATTTATAAAAAAGTGTCTATTTTACAAATTTTCAAAGATAATATTTTACGAAAATTTGAAAAAAATAAGTCTCTGCGTTTCCAAAACGATTTTAAAATACCCAAATGTAATACAGGACAATTACAAAACAACTATATTTATTTGGGAATAAAATTTTTCAATTGCCTCCCAAATGAATTAAAGCAGATAAAAGAATTTAAAAAATTTAAACAAAAATTAAAATTGCACTTAACATTCTAAAATAGTAGTTTTCGATTTTGTTGTTTTGATTTGTTTCGATTTCCAGTATTTTCTTTATTTTTATTTTTGAATATGTGTTTTGGTATATTTGAATCGTCTATATTACTCATTTTTCAATTATTTTCATGTTTTTCCTTTTTTTTTGGTTTGAATACGTATTCAGATATGTTTTCTCATTTGTATATTCCTCTTTTTCATTTATTTTCAAACTTTTTTAATGTTATTTTAATTTTTTTGTTCATGTATGATTTCAATTTAATTACTTTTATGTTGAGTTTGCTTTGTAATGATATTTTTTATTTTTTTATAAGTGATTCCCTCATCAAGCACAAGATTGTAATCTTTTTGATGAGGCACTGCAAGGAAAAATATGTAAAAATGTTATTACTAGTGAATCTTGATTTGTATTATAAAATTATGTTAAATAAATAAATAAATAATAAGTGTCGTAAAAATAACAATTTTATTAAATTTCGCAAGGCCGCAAGACTTTTGTAAGGAGTTGGTTCTAGGTGGTGTTCCTCTGTTGATAAAAATAAAATAAATTGCTTCCTCTGTTTTTTGGAAGTCTGTAAACATGTCTTGGTTGTACTATCAACACAATAATATTAAGAAAAACATGTCTTGGTTGTACTATCAACGCAATAATATTAAGAAAAACATGTCTTGGTTGTACTACCAACACAATAATATTAAGAAAAAAGTTCAATAAACTCACACCATTAAGCATATTTGTTTACAGTCATTTTTCAAACTCGAGTTTTATTACCTAAACAACCAGAGACGGTGCAAAATATTTCAAATACCTATCAAATTCCTAAAATATTTATTCCTCAACGTAATTATGCGCAGGCGCGCCTTCTCTCTCCGGCCATTCATGAATTTAAACCAAACAAACAGACAAACATACAAACACACACGTATTTTATTACAAACATACTCTTCCGGCAAAGGATCTGTTCAACATTAAATTCAAAACAATAATATGCAACGGCGAACCACAATTAAATACTTTATTGGATTCAAAAATAATATTTAATTTTGAATAATATCAATTCAATATTTTTAAAGTGTACCTAGAAGTAACTTACATAGACGTTACTGGGGATCAACTTGAAAAACTTAAGAGATTGCAAAATTCATCAGATTCTGTAGAAATAAAACTAGTATCAATTTTCAATACACAATGGACAACTATAACTTAACTAAAGTAACATCAGTAAAGGATCTTGGTATATTGTGTGATGAGAGGCGTACATTTATTTCTCACATAACTGAAATCTTAACTAATAAAGCTTTAAAATGCCTTGGTTATATTTTGAGAACAGTCAAAAATTTCAGATATGTTCATACATTTAAGACCCTATATACATCACTTTCAATTTTTATTTTTTAAGATTTATAAATTACAAATTATCCATTCCTTTAGAAAAATTAAATTATAATTTCCTAATGAGTGTTCTAAATTTACCGAAACTATCAACACCCCTGACCTAATTGAAATGATAAAATTCAGAGTACCGACAAGGTTTGCTTCACGTCATAATGCACCTTTACACATAAAGAATCTTCGAAGTAATTTCATTATTTACTCACCACTGCATAGATTGCACCGCCTTGGAAACCAATATAGTGCAGTTAATATATTTAATATACACACTATAGATGGTTTCAAAAGAATGCTTAGCGCAAATTATATTTTTTGATATTTGGTTTGTATAATTTCTGGTTTAAAAATATAATCTGTAATAATGTTTATTTTTTTTTTCTTCTTCTTCTTTTTGTGTCTAGTTTTTGTTTTTGCTTGCTTTTTTTATAATTTATCTCGAAAATAAGGAAGGTGAATTAAAATTTTCTTTAAATATAGGACAGCTTTAATAGGTATATCTCATAGGAGAACAAATCTTTGAGGAGAAACAAACCTTCATAGGAGAACAGAACCTTCTGGATCACGAGGAAAAATAAAATACCAGAAATCAAACAGTCCATATACTTAGTTGAAAGTAGTTTGAAAGCGATGGTTAGTTGTTTGAAAAAATCTAACGTTGCGTGAGGACCTTCAATTGGCACAGCCCGCCCTAGACAAGAAGCGCTGTAGGAATTTTCATCTTTGAAATTTACAACCGGCGAATATATTGCGCCGTATGGACGATTGTGTTTTATTGTTATTGAATGCAACTGGCGTCATTGCTTCGTTTCGTCCGCCATATCTCGGTTATAAAATTATTATTTGTATTAATCGTATACACTCATACATACAAGAACGCCCCAGTGATTCTCAATCAAACGCTGATCTATTGTGTGTCTGAACAATGTCGGTGACAGGACATCTCGCGCGGTGATGAATGATCCAAGACAAGAAACGGTCATTAATAACTATTATTTCTGAAGGATCCTCGCGAAGGAGTCATAAAATCAAATGAAATAAATCATTTCGTGCATCAAACCTTTTGATACATTATTAACAATACAACCGAAAGCGTTGATTTAGCATTCAGTTTCATTAGCAATACTTTACAGATAGAATTCTGTAGTGAATTAGCGATCATTAACACTGATCTCGGGCGTAGTTCTGTTAATATTTATTGTGATTGAATATGCCTCATCTACATTAGCGCATCGTCTAATACTCGTTCGTCTGCTGTTAATACAAGCTTCACACGATTCCATCTTTCAGGATATCGTTCATGTGGTTATGTCATACTTTTCTTTTGGCTTTTCTGTCAGGTTTTCATCATTCCTTAATAACGCGTTCTTCGTTAATTCTTTCTATGTGGCCCAAGTCGAAATCTCAAAGATTTACTGATCGGGTGGAAATAAGTCATGACACTAAAAATGGATGAAAACAAAAAGATTGATGACTTCCAAGATAGGAAAGAATGAAGTTCAATTCTGTAAGACAGGAAATACGGGAAAAAATATTTGTACTTTTTTTCCAAAAAAACAGTAATACAATTTCCGTATTTTTTTATAAACAGGTGTGATCACAAGACAAAAATCAACGAACGATTATGTTTTGGGCATATTACCGGGTCAAATGCCAGGAAACGCAGTGTGGACATCTTGGGAAGGTAAGAGATACGGAAATGCAACAGTGTTTATACAGCAGCCAATGAACTCCTCTTTGGACACCGTCTACCAGGAATACCTCCGAAGAGACACCTGATGCTGGAAAAGTGTGCAATGTTAGAAATGTATAGGAGCTTCGATCTCGCCATTATTTTAGGCTTTATTTTTAAGTTCGGCAACCTACCCAAAAAATTAAGGGCGTTTTGTGCCATTTTAATGTCAGAGAGATTCAATTATTTATTTACTTATTATTTAAAGTTGGATAATTAGTTTTATTGCTAGTTGAGCATGTAAGAAATTCATTTGATTTAAGAAAACAAATTTAGAAACATGGTAATAAATACGGCTTTTGTTCAGTGATTAAATGTGAGCAACAAGGACGAGGAACAATTTAAGGCTTAATTAATTGACATTCATTTAGGCATTACATAAAAATAAATGGTACAGAAAAACTATTGAGTGTTTTTATTCTCAAATTTATCTTTATAAAGTAGGTACACGTTATGCGGCCAGGACGAGGAGTCTGAACCATGTTATCTTTTCCTATCCAATAAGAGACGCATTTGACATTTATCGAGCATTGAATGATGTTCGATGCTCGACGAAGGAAAAATTCATATTCCAATTATCGATACATTATCTTCTGTCGATAGGATCAACGGAAATTTATGAACTGCTACACAAGTTCATACAGAAAAAATATAGTTATACTGTAATCCCCCACAATACCAAATTATTTTTCAGTCACTAGAGTTGTACTATTGTTCTCACAGCTGAAAAATTTCGCAGTCGACACTTTGGACTGCATACAGTTTAGAGCGCTGTTGACTGCATATACACATTGATCAACGTCTTTGGCACAAATAGACTTATCGGCGAAATCAAAACCCTCGTGATTACCCATATCATAGATATAATTATCATATTATGGAGTTCTATGAAATCTAAAGATATTATAGAATTCCATATTATAATCATATCCATGATATGGGTAATCGTGAGGGTTTTGATTTCGCCGGTTGGACCAGACTTGCTCCCCTGTATAGGGATTGGCTGCCTTACAAAAAAAAGAACACTATTTTTTTATTTACTTATTTATTTTATTGGATAAACCTGCTATACAATAATTTACAATAAATATGATTTACAACGCCAATTGTATGCATCTATTAAACATAGGTAGGTATATAATTTTAAAATAATAATGCAAGTGAAACAATTATATCGTATCTATATACAAAATGGCTGCCTCGAAGAGGAAGGGAATAGAAGGGAAGAATGGGGAAAGGGAAGAGTTCCGCTGTCAAATAAAACCACGTGAAGGTGTCTTATGTGGATTTGTATTGTATAGGTTGTGCGTTCATTTGCGTACCTATATGTTTTATTTTGTTTTGTTAGTCAGTCAGTAGTTTGTGTATGTACGTCATTAATAAATTGTAACAATGTGATTGAATTTTAGTGTTGCTGAGAGCAATAACAATCTCCGCTCAAAGGCATAGCTTCTGTCTCACAGACCAAGAGGTCTATTATCAAAATAAAAAAAAGAGTTTAGCTATGGCCGGCGGCCCCTTGGTCGAAATTGTTGTTTGTCGCTCAATATTGACAATTATTACTGTCGCGGTACGTTCGCATTTAAACAAATATGTAATAATAAATAAATAAAATATCTTGAAAGGAAACATGGCGCCGGCGCCAACGTGATCAACATGTTTAAAAAATAAATATACACTACGTGTACTTATTAAGTATCTTCATCTTTTAAAATGGAAATGAGACATTATTATTAAATCATACACACGTTTATGATGAACGTATTAAAATAACAATTATAATTTAATAAGCGTAATAAATTAAACGATGTTTATACTGCAAAAAAAATGATATCGCATTTTCTTATATGTGTACTATTGGCCAGAATTCATGTCCAGATCCGGATTGATTGCGACCATCTACGAATGAAACATGACCAAAAATTCATAATATCCCAGTAAAACTACTAATGAATGATATTTTATTTTATATTACTTTCTTTTTTATTACTTCTCGGACAACTAACAGGTAGGTACTATGTCAAATATTAATTTAACACGCACCCAATAACAAATTACAAATTGCCACATTCTGAAGACTTACGATATTAACTGTCTAACAGGTTTAGACTGAAGCACAATTAAAAACTGTATCTCCACCGGGAGTCGAACCCGGGACCCTTGAATCAGCAGTCAGATACTTAACCACCTAAGCCACGAAGGTCGAATTCTTTTTACATATTGCAAAATATTCAAAAGTTAGCAATTATTCATACCATTATGGCATATACCACAATGAGGACAGCGACAGGTGTGCGGATTTGATCTTATAAAAAAAGCACGCAACATGCGTTTTTACCCACACGCCAGTCTCGTTTTACCTAAAATGGCGCTACATTGAGAATGGTTGCCGAACCTTGTGAGATGTTATTTTGTCTGTTGAATTTTCAATTATCTGGGTATTACGGTACACCCGAAGAAGATGATTAGGTAAGTATAGAAACGAGTGGAAGCACCATTCTAAGCCGGTGTCTCGGATGATAGAGGAATGAAAGCAGAATACGTGCAGTAAAAAATATTTAATTTTATTCTGTGAACAGATAGTTATCTACTATTTTTAGGAAAACATAAAACACAATACATATATGTATGCATGTAAACAAAACCAGTAAAGTTCTCGAATTCTTTTATAGATTCCAATAAGTGATTTACAAAGGTATAAACCTATTTTAAAGAGGAAGGAAGAGAGAATAGGTGGATAGGAATAACCTCGAAGATTTTTTTAATTACGCCTTAATCAATTAGGTACACCAACAACAATCATCATAAAAAATGTCCAGGGTTGGCGAATTATTTGATAAATTATTCATAAGATAAAAAAAATTGTAATAAAAAATATTAAAATGCAAAGTTCGACCAAGAAGAAAAGGTTACAGCGACGATAATTTGATAACCATTATTTTAACAAGTTTTTGCACTTGTGCTTTCTTAGTTTATAATAATTGATCGAAGCAGGATTCGAAACGCTTTCACTGGAAAACTAATCCAGCAAACTTTCCACATAACCACCGACCCATCAATTTAAACTAACTAAATTCTTATACTTTTCATAACCTTGTATGAAGACAGCAATAGGTAAATTAGAATTTGTACATTGTTCACTAAAAAGCTTTCAATGAAGCATTTTTACGAGGTATTTCACAATGATACATCGGAGATTGTATACAGTGTTCAATTCCGAAGTTCTCCGAAATGTCCCAATGGATACCTACGTAAGATTTGGCAATAAAAAAGTTTTGGAATTCCAACGAAAGAATGCGACGGATCCTTGTGAGGATATACCTTTTTTGGAATAATCCTGAGTTATGTGTGTGCCATAGCTTTTGACCCAGTCACTTTGAACAAGGTTTTAATACCTACCAAAAAGGAAATATTAACTGCCAATACTTTATAACATAAGACGACAAGGATTATAATAAGATGCAACTGATTGGTTTAAAATGTCTGCATTTGGTAATTGTTTGGAATCTACAATGAAACTCGCTTTATTGAATTATTTGTAGCACCCATTAATCACATTAATCACTAAAGAATGACCTCGAAATTCTGTTAAATCATGGTCCGTCCCTTCTGATAAGTTTCTTCTTTCTTCTGATGGATTTACAAAGCTCATATCGAGCCATGGACTTCATAATTGTCTTAGAAAGTATGATCATATTTCCACTTGTGGAGATCTACTCTGTTGGGCAAGGATTGTGGTAGTATTAACCTACATTTCTTATTATTACAACACTTTTTTCTGTCAAATACGGCTTGTCTGTTTGTCTCTACCAATCATTCCAGCGAAGTTTTAGTTTTTTTTTTCGAGTACAATTAACTAGCGTCTAACCAGATGTAATGTCGCCTCAATCAATGTATATATTATGATTAAAAACTAAGGAAACTATGTCATCAAAACGAAGATTAATATTCTTCTGTATTCGTTAATTCTCTTATTCCTTTCCTTAGATACTGCTGCATTGTGAATGAATGAATGAATAATATATTTCCAACAGTATAAATATTACAAAGGAACAAAATACAATTTAATTTATAATTACCTACAATTTTTTTCATTGTTTTCTTACACACATTGTGAAAATTATGATTTTGTTTTACGTACATAGTGATGGAGAACATAAATTTATAATGATCAATGTATTAAATATTATTTTTTATAAATTTTATTGCGTGGATTCATTTTTATCAATAAAAATAATATTAATATTTTTATTTTTCAAACCATATAACTTAAGATGGCGCCAGTCTTGAAACGAACCATTTCATGAACCACTGAACCGTGATACGATAAATAAAATACGATTGATTAACTTACAAGGGATTTTTATGTCATTTCTACAATATGGCATATTTTTTTAAAAATGGTTGCGTCTAGAAGGTACATACACACGTCAAGTACTTTTTTTAAAAATGCAAATTCCTCATTTCTCCCGTATTTATTTTCGTGTGTCTTCTGTCATGTCCACGTCTCACTACCATGCGTGACTTTCACTTGCAAAATAATTATTTTAAAATATAATTTATAATATAAACTTTACTTTGATATATTCTCATAGGTACTTTATTATTCTGTTTTATTTCATTACGTAAAAGTACAGTTCATTTGACTTATTTTGCAAATATACATAATATGACATCTGAACCAATGAAGTTTACAAATAAAAGCATTATTATATTAACAAATGGAAGTGGTTTTGAGGAAGGGAGCAAGATAGAAAAGTAGGAAAACGGGGAACACGCATACACCTCCTAACCGCGGAGCAAAGACTCCAAAACTGAGACTAGACCTTAGAATACACCACAGTTCACTTTTACCAAAATCGGATGAGCTGTCAAAGTTGACATTATACGCGAAAGTTATCAACATAAAAAAATACAAGTACCTAGTATTAAAAATCATACAACTATGTAAATAATATGATGAGATATATAATTTATTTGAAGCATGAGATCAAATGCGAATAAACTTATTCCTAACCTCAAATGACACAGGTGTATATTTTTTTTCCTGCAACCAATTTCCATTCAATTTATAAAGCAACTCGCTCACGCGAGTCATTAATTAAAAACTAACTAAACCTAACCAAGAATTATATAGGATGCAATAAAATACGACAGCGAAAGAATTGTGTGATGTGTACATACGTAAAGCTCCATTCCCCTTATTTCTTTGGTAAGGTTGAGTTAGTATTTAATAGTGTAGCGACGATAAGTTGAATGGAAATTGGTGTTAAATCATCTTTGTCATATGAGGTTAGGAATAAGTTTATAATGTAGGTATTCACATTTGATAACAATAGCTATATTTTTCGACATATTAATTACGTAGTTTTATGACTTTTAATACTACTTATTATTTTGTTGTGATGAATATTTTCGCGTTCACTGTCAACTTTGACAGCTCATCCGATCTCGGTGACATATTTACAGTTCTAGGCACGGTTCGATTCCGAGCCTTGATTTTGCATTTTCAAATCTAAATCTTATTCTAAGATCTAGGTCTAAGGTTTCAAATCTTTCAAATCTTCTAGTACAACTGAGCCTCCATCCATTTAAGGAGTTATTGAAGACGTCTATTTATATGTATTTTGTGTTCCATGTTGTTTTTCTCTATGTTTTTGTTTCTTTAATTTTTTGTTGAATATTATTCTTTATTTTTCATTATATCCATACTGTATATAACATGCTATTTATTTGAATTTATATTTTTAAAGTCTACGTAATAAATACAAAAAATCATATCTTTTTTTACGTAAATTTCATTATAATTGGAATATCTCCGAAATGTTCAATAAATTAAGTGAGCATTGTGAGTGCATCAGTGTAATCCGGTCACAAATAGAAAATGGACATCGGGTCTATTTCTGACCAGAGGGAACGTCAGACAGAGAAAGACACTCTGAGAGGGACAGAGAAGACAACAAAATAATACAAAAAAATAAACAGCAAGATTAAAGTGGCTAGTCGATAGATATATTAAAAGTGCAGCATAACAGCGCCGTATGTTTATAAATCAATTTCATATTAATTAAATTCTTACAACCATGAATTATGCTGTCACGTCTCAACTTTCAATGCTGAATCGATGAATACTTAATACAATACACCTGATGACAAGATATTCGATGACGATGCTAATAAATCATTTATTATTTTCATTGAATTTTATTATTGTATAAAATGTAAGTAAACGCTGCAATGATTTTTATCGCGTAAAAATGTTGAAATATTTTATAATTTATACAAAATAAATAAATTTTTATCCGATCCGATTTTGTGCGGGCGTCCTGGGTTCGATCCCCAGCAGAGGAGAAATCTATTTAAATAATTTTTTCACGCAAATTTTGCTTCTCTGGGCTGGAAATACAGGTTAGTTGGAAGAAATTGCCACATTGCGCTGGGCGCAAGGAAGTGTTAATTATTACTATAAAAAAAATTATTTATTTGCTAATTGCTAATAATTGATTATTAAAAACATAATATTGAATATTTTTTAAAAGATGCATGTATGCAAACATTGCATTTTTTTCCCTGTTGGGTGTCAATATTTTTTTTGAACTGTTATTGGCTGGTTTACGGGATCACTTTATGCGCTTGCGTATCGTTCACAAGTTATGCCTTCTTATAGAGTTCCATTGTCAATGGAATTTTTTGAATGTTCTATGTATTTCAATAATGGAGAAAAAAGATCTTTCGAAAATAAGCTATTTTTTACTATCGCCATCTATGAAGTAACGAAGAAAACTTTTTGTAACGCCATCTATTGAGAAGTTGGTTTTTTGTAAACATCATCATTTCCTGCCCCTCTATCCCAGTTCATCCGGGGTCGGGCCTCCTTATCATCAGCCGCCATGATCTGCGACTCTGGGTAGTCTCCTGTGGGACACCTTGTGCCGCCAGCTCCCTCTCGATACTCGTCCACCATGTCGCCGGCGCGGCGGTCTGCCTCTTTCTCGTGGTTTTGAGGGGATACCGAGCACAGTTTTGACGGAGTTGGTGTCCTCCCTTCGCATGACATGGCCATACCATCGCTGTCTGCCCTCTTTCAATTTCTCCTCTATTGGGGCTACCTTAAAAGATTTCTTTCAATTTCTCCTCTATTGAGGCTACCTTGGTTTTTTGTAAACAACAGTCCTTATACATGGGGTGACATGGACGTTGCGCAAACGCATAAAGTAAAGTCGTAAGCCCTGTATGTGCCTTGAATTTCTGGTTCTTCTATAATATTCCAGTTATTTTGATCAACGATTAACGTCTCTATTGAGATGTTAATCATTTGTCAAAAAAACATAAAATTTCAACAAAAAAAGGAGTAAAATGGATTGATTAAAAATTTTACACGCAATTTTGGTTTTACTGGGTTGTAAGTATTGGTTGGTAGGGTGAAATTCGACACATTCAGAGAACCCAAGGCATATGTTATTATTTATTTATTTACTTCATTTTGTTTTATTTTATTTTTAATGTAGCTTCTCGGACAACTAACAGGTAGTATGTAAAATAATTATTGAACACGCACCCAATAGCAAATTGCCACATTCTGGAGACATCATGATATTAATTGTCTCACAGATCCAGACTGAAAACACAATTAAATACTGTGTCTCCACCGGGAATTGAACTCGGGACCCTTGGATCAGCAGCCAGATACCTAACCAACTGAACCAAGAAGGCCGACAAATTTCAGAAAAACTACAGCTTTCTAGAGTGTGCGGTTACATAATATGTTACTTTTGAAAATATTTATAAACTGATTATGAAAATGAAACCGATAAACAAGATAAGTTATTATGAAAGTATTAACAAAACTATAAGATATTTAAGGATGTTAGATCGTTTTCGACCAAGCTATTAAAATACCAAAAACAAATATTCAGGAAATATAAAAACTTGCAATAAATAAACTTGCAGTGTTGCTCTACGATGTCTGGTTACAAAGCCCCTGAAGTGGGTAGGTACCATTGGCGAGAATTTTCACTGAGCTTTCACGCTGAAATGTGTTGTTGAAAAAAAGAAGAAGAAAAAAAAGAAACTGAAAAATGTGAATGAATGGAGGAGCCGAAAATTTGGCGACTCGGAATGGCCGATATGTAAACGATATTGCATCCAGATGCAGAATATAAACGAGAACACGGAAGCAAAAGGGAAAAACCAAAAGATGTATTGCCATGTAGTCAAGCGTCCGTTGGACTTGGGCCTCTTGATTTGGTCGTTTGTATTTTAATAAAAAATCGGTGAATTTCGCGCCGTCCAATTTAATGGTTATTTTTTGATGTTTTCATAATACGGAGGAAACGTTATATGACTTTTTGACGTTAAGTAATAAAGACGTTTTTAGAATGGTTGCAGTTTATTGGCGCATGTGAAATTGGCACAAAAAATGTATATTTTAGGATGTCTGAGAGTTTTGAGGTATGCCATTAAGAGGAAGAGTTGTTTGCGTAATGTCCTCTTTAAGAATTAACAATTTCGAGTTTAAGGTTTACCATATGTAAAAAAAAGTATCTTTAAATTTATTATAAAACGTATATAAATATAAACGTATATAAACGTATGTAAATGTAATATGTTTATGGTTTTATATATATTTTCTTTTTTGTACATGTACCATTTTGTCTCATAACTGTCACAGATGGTTGTCTGGAAGAAATTGCCATTAGGCAATAAGTCCGCCATTTGTACTAGCTATTAAGTAATGTACAATAAAGTGTTTAAATAAATAAATATATACATAGAATGTCATCGATTTCATAAAATTGTGCAATATTTGGCTGATGAATTAAATCGTTAATTAAATCGTTAGATAATTAAACAGTAAGTTTAACTATAAA